>JAQHUG010000074.1:210323-449389 GCA_028555095.1 Dicrostonyx torquatus
AGCCGGGAAGAGGCTAGAGATAATGGGCAAGGCAGTATTTAAATTAATACAGGTCTCATGTGGTTATTTCGGGCATAAGCAAGCAACCAGCGCCAGAGAGGGCCAGCAGCTGGGGGCTTGGGAACCAGGCGCTGGGAACACAACCCACACCTCTCCCCCATAACTTACAACAGGGGTCACTCACCCCTGCATTGAATCTGGGTGTATACCACACCCCTTCTCTCAAAACATTTGTTCTGGTTTCAGTGTTCATAGAGACGGTGATTGTAATGTGATGTGCATTTTTCTTTATCTCTGTTCTCAACAATTATGCCTTATTGTTCATTTTAACCATTTATATCTAAGGTCATTTTATAGAGTAGCAGGTCTCAGGAGTGAGCTCCACATTAGAATTAGCTTCCAATTAAAACCATCTAAGGAACTTTTAAGTATTGCCAGTGACAGGCCGCTTCCAAACTTATTGTGGGACGATCTGACAGGCTGTGGGGTAAGTGTCTAAAATGCCACCAGGGCTGAGGAGCGCTCCCCTAGGCTTTGCTGTCACCAATCATTTTGATCCTTTATTATGAGGCACCCCACTCTGTACCTGCAGCCTCCCATCTCACATCCTGCTGCTGTGCAGGTCCTACCCACAGCAAATCTGTTGGGATCTACCATCCGTTTGTCTGAGCATCGCTTCCTTGTCTCTCATACCTCGGACTCTACTTCCTTTCTGTGGTTGTTCGTCATGTTGATGGTCCCCAGGGGATTCCAGCCCCTGCATCTGTGTCTGCCTAGTCCTCTTCCTTTGAAATGGAGTAGCCGCGTGGCTTGCTTCAATCCCTGGCATTCTGTGGAAACAACGCTGTTCCCTGACCCTGTTCCAGAATACGTGGCAGAGACGCCACGTGAGAAGACAGAGGCGTGAAAAAGGCTACCTGAAGAAGGAGAGGCCCGAAGGAGGAGCCCAAATGAGCAAATGTTCTAAGTGCGTTGGTGAGGACTGAGGCCTGTTCTTCCCTGGGAATGGTGTTTCTGTAGCTCTTGGCTCTGCCTTCTGACCTTCCCTTTCCCCTGTGTGCCAAGCTTTCTTTCTTCCCATGAAAGATAGCTTGTCTTTGCAGCTCCACAGTTTTTTTCCAGATGCTTCCTGGATGTAGAGGTTTAGCTGGGAAAATCTCTTGCCCCCCAGCCCCCAGTCCTTTCAGCTGTAGGATTTTTGTTAACAGAGTTTCCTTAGGGAACTGTCGGCCTCACAATGTGTCTCATTGGCATTTGCTTTCCTGAGGTAAGCCGCTCTGCCTTGGGCTTTGGCTGAGCCAACTGAGGGACAGGAGGTAAGCTTCCTGGGAGTTCTGTGAACTAGGCAGTTTTCTGAGGCATCAAGAAAGACTCTTCTCAGTTATTAAGAAAGGCCTCCACTCCATTTTCTCAGGGTTTTTTGTCTGTTTGTTTGTTTATGGAAAGGTTCCAGATTTGATTTTGTTCCTAAATCTTTTTTTTGTGTTTTCCTTTTCTGTTTTAAGTCATGAACTCACCAAGTTGCCCAGGCTAGCCTCAAATTTGTACCCTTCCTGCCTCAGCCTGTGAAATAGCTTAGATTTCAGGCATATGTCACCATGTCCAGCTTCAAAAGCATTTCTTTCTTTCTAAAAGAAAATTATTTATTTTTTTAAATTTCATTTTACATTCCAACCAACTGGAAGGTGGCCCCGAGGCTAACCTGTTCTTTTAAAGTGAAGTAGGACTGAGATTGTGGTATAGGAATGAAAAAAAATCAGTGTAAGCCTGGGTATTGCTCTTGCCTTCCAGTGTGTGTGGTCAGGTACACTGGAGCTTTCAAACGAGAAGAATAGTAGTGTCAATAAGAACCAAAGCATCTACTCCACTTAATGCCTGCCAGGCAGGGCTATGCCTCTGCACACTTTTTCTCCTAGTCTAAGATCCTAATGGTTAGTTAATTATTATCCTTATTTTATAGATGTCTCCATCTACAAGAAGCTAAGTCATTTATTCTGAGCCTCTCAACTATTAATTGGCAAAACTGGTTAATGTCCTTGGTTTCTGGGCTCTCAGCCGGGGGCTGACTCGATGACACGGACATGTCTGTTCGTATGGCATCACATGAAAACGCTGAGTTAGTAAGTTTGACAGAACACGTGCCCTCGCTTTACTCAGCAACACAACTGGTGAAATTTGGAGAAAAAAAAATCCATCAGGTAGGTTTAATACGTGGCTATTTAGACTTTAAGAAGAGAATTCCCTCCCTCCAAATGTGACAGAACAACAAAGTGAACACTGGCTTCACAGAGGCCGGGGAACTGAGAGGGTATGCACCGTCCAGATTATTGGATTCATACAGCTGTAAGCCCCTTGCTTAACCGGGCTTGTGCAAATGGGAGCAGCTCCTTGATCTGCCTGAAAGGGAATTTTTCAGCTGTCACTCGGAGCCAAATACGTCTTTTCTTCTGGTCTGCCCTGAAAGATATTTATAATTTGTTTGTGATTTATTGAAACTTGCCTGGCTCGAGAGGAATAGTGTCTTGTAAGCTTCAGCTCTCTTAACTTTCTCCAGCTTGCTCCGGTCTCTTTGTGAAACTGCCTTCCTGCAAGGCGACTGTGTGAGCCCATGCTCTCTTCTGAGGTTTTTAAAAGTGGCACGTGATGCCATGCGCTGGTTATCCCATCATTTTCTTTATTAGGACACTTAGAGGTTACAACAGGTGGTGCGGGTGTACAGAGAAAGGCAGCAATCTCCGGGTATGTGTGCTCCGGCTGGATATATTTGCTGGCAACAGTGGCCAAAGCCAAGGTTCTAGAAATTTAGTTTCAAAAGTTAATGACGTTGAAAGGTATTTTAAACCCAAACTGAAGTCTTTTTAAAAAAAAAATGTAATGATACCCGCATAAAAAAATAGGATTATCCAAGCAACTCTCATATGTCAATAAATCTTTCTAAATATATATGAGCAGTTCTAATTTGAAATATGTGCAGATTTATTACTTCTATGCGTTACACACACTATCAATCAGCTGCTTGAGGCTTGGGGAATAGATTATACCTTCTTAAATAATAAAGTATCTCATTGTTCATCCAACCCATTTCTTCCATTTTGTTCCCAGTCACTTTCCTTTTCATTTTATCTTCTCGCCATGGCTGTGGGTCAGAAGTCTTACCTGTTCCTCATGCTCGATGACCTGAAGATTGGTGTCCGCAGTTCCAGCAGTGTTACGAGTTCTGGGTGAGCGCCTCGGCTCTGTCAATAGGAACAAGGAGGAGAGTGACAGAATGGATGGCTGGTTGACTGTTATTGCCTCGTTCCATGAGGAGGCATCAAGAAAACAGAACACATTGTTTTCAGCTTATTTCACATGACATGAGAGAAGAAGATATGCTCTTGAGTTTTTCTGGGAAAATACACCAACGTGTAGACAGCACACAGATCCTTGGGGTGTAGGAATGCAGCATGGCATGACTTCTTAGCCTTTTAGGCTGTAGGGTGGTTCCAGGGCAACTTCTGATGCTGTCTGTACAGATAAAGACTGTTTCCTTGTGATTTTGATTATTGTTATTTTGTCATCAGAACATATAACTACAAACTTAGCGAGCTAAAACAAAACAAAACAAACCAATAGTTACAGTTCTGGTGGTCAGAGTTCCTCAGTTCCAGGTGTTGGCTGGGCTGCTTTCCTTTGGATGTTGTAGAGGAGAACCCACTCTACTTCTTCTTGCTTCTAGAATAGAGGCTTTAGCCCTCTTCCATCTTCAGAGACATTATTTGCACCCAGATCCCCTGTTCCTGTTGACATATCTCTTCTCCCCCTGAAATTCTGCTTCTATTTTATAAGGACCTTCATGGTTACATTAAAAATCTTACCATTTTAAGATCCTTAACTTCATCTACAAATGTTTGGCCACTTACAGATTTTGGAGCTTGGGGAATACACCTACCCCCCGTCCCCATGTGTGTATGTTTGTGTGAGTATGTGTGTGTGTTGTATGCATGTGCACAGTTTTCTTCTTTGCATCATAGTCCTGATCATCAACCAGCTGCCGTTTACTGGTACTGACACGAGTCATAGGCAAACTGAAGTCAGCAGGACCATAGAATTTTTAGAGCTATTTTTAACCTTTTCTTGTATCTTTCTCCATAAAAGAAGTCAAAGCAACAATGCTCTGTCAACTCTATAGAACAACATGGCTCAGAGCACACAGCCTTGTATCCATGCATTCTTTGAGCTTGATGCAGAGAACCTTCTGGGTCTTGAATTCTTAGTGCTAATGGCTGGCACGTTTCTGAGATATCATGCCCACCAGAGACATAAAGCAAACCTAATCCTCTGGATAAAGGCCTCAAATCCACAGAATTCCAACTCCATCTCTCTAGTGAGATCCAATCATTCTAAGAGCTTAGGAGAGATGCTGAAGGACCCTCTCATGGCCAACTTCCACAGAACACGACATCATCCATATGAACTGTGTGCCCTACTGTTGGTATCAGAATGGAAAATGGAAAATGGAAAATTGGCATCGGAATGGAAAACTGTGCCTGTCAGGTCTGAAAGACCTTTATTCTCTTTGCATATTTCTAGAAACTGGTCTGCAGAGGGACAGTATGAGCAATACATTTCGTAAGATGGTAGGTACAAGGCAGGACATCTGAGACATTAAGGTTTACAGTCTAAGGATGATGAAGGCATTGGAGGAATTTAGGGAAGTATGGGGAGGAGGATGAGAAGTCAGGGCAGCTCCTACTGAGGAGGACAATGGGAAATGAGCAGAGCTTGGAGGAATAACATAGGTTAAGTTGTAATTGTTAGTGATCTATGAGTGTCAAATGGTTGGCTGTATGATTCTGAGACTCAGGAGGTTTGGGTTTCGTATATACATTTATTTCTCAGTAGCTAAAATATGGTAAATAGAAATTCTACTGGGGAGAGTATACTTAGGAGGAAAGATAGCATAAGACAGGACTCAAGGGATGAGCAAATATTGAGAGGACTGGCCAAAAAAAGATTTCTTAAACACCAGCACCACCACCACCACCATCCACCAAACAAACTAAGCAATGGAGGTCAACTGGAATATGGAAAGAATTGACATATTCAAAATTTGGGCTGGAGGTATAACTCAGTGGTAGAGAACAGACTTAGTCTGGATCAATCCCCAACACACACACACACACACACACACACACACACCCTACTGAGTCCATTTAGTGTTTCTCATATGTATATTATTTGGAGATGAGCACTTGGGATTGGTCTCTGAAAAAAAACTGATTTGTCTCCAGCAGCCATTGATGGTTGGTACCTTGTGCAAGCTCCCCCATCCAGGTTGGCCTGTTGACTAGTGGTGTGGTTCAGGTCTTGAGGTCCTGTTTAGGCGACCACTTGTTGAGACTTCATAGGTGCAGCATCCCTCTCCTGTCTAGAACAGACTTTCAGCTGTTGTCCTGTCTTTATCCGGGCTCTCCCTTGACACTTTCAGTGTGCACACGTAAGAAGGAGCCCCTTGGTGCAGTATTTCGTTCATTGATTACAGTAGTGAGGAACTTTTTGTTGTTGTTGTTGTTGTTGTTTTTTGGTTTTCGAGGCAGGGTTTCTCTGTAGCTTTGGAGCCTGTCCTGGAACTAGCTCTTGTAGACCAGGCTGGTCTCGAACTCACAAAGATCCACCTGCCTCTGCCTCCTGAGTGCTGGGATTAAAGGCGTGCGCCACCACCGCCCAGCTTGTGAGGAACTTGTTGAGGTTAGCGTGGTTAAATTAAGAAGATAGGAAAAACACACAGAGTTTCTTAAGATGAGAAGGTAATAAGGAAGGTCTTTAGGAGGTTAGAGTTAAGGGTTATTTTGTTCTCCCAAGTCAATTGGATGCAAAATGCTACTTGTTATCAATTTAGGGGGAAAATAATCCCATTAAAGACTTTGTAATTTCATCCAGAGGGAAGAGCAAGCTGAGAGTCAAGGAAGGGGAAAAATTGACTTCATTCTTTGCTCTTTCTTAAAACCTGAGAAACGTGTGTGCCTCAAGCACTCCCCCTTTCAATCTCACAAACCAGGGAATCAGGAAAACACATTAGCACCCTAGTATAGAGTAGGAACCCAGAGCTGGGGAGAAACAGCATCAAGACAAGAGGAAACGGGGGAGGGGCGAGATAGCTTCCCCTGTCGCTTGGAGAATCTGCTGCAAGGCGTGGGAAGGAAGGGAAGTGGGGAAGGTACCCTGCAGACGTCAGCCAGACACTTTGCCTCTGGGCATGTGGGAAAGAACTGAAGGAGGAGGGAAAACATCGCACTAGGGTTAGATGGAGGAGCTCCTGCGGCTGCTTTGCAGTGAGGAGCTGGAGAGCTGGAGAGTTCTGCTCCCGTTCTTCCCTCCAGGAGGCCATTCCTCCATTTTTTAACCCAAATAAAGAGGGGGCGCTGGGCTAAGCCGGTATAAGTCGCTCTGAGCAGCAGACCTCGATTTGGCCCCTGGCTAAGGCCGGAGAGGTGGCCTTAGGGGACGCTGAAGTTACACGGTGGCGGGAGGGGAAGGGTCTCCAAGCTCCTCTCCAATCACGGAGGCTGCTGAAGCTATTTGCATATATTATGCTAATAGGGACCTCCCGCTCCGCTCCCACCCGCGCTCCCGCCCTCTCGTGGGTCCAAGCGGGCTGGGCGAAGGTGAATATATTATGCTAATAAGGAGGCTCCTGCGGGAGGGGGCGGGCTGTGCTCGAGGCGCGCGCGCACTGTCTCATACACGAGCATCCCGGGGTATTTAAGGCTCGCACACGCGAGGCTGCTGAGCTACTTCTGGGGCCTCGCGGCTCGCGATTGCTGCTTGGGTCGTTCGGTTCTTCTCTTTCCACTATCCCTCTGCTACCTCTCGGGAACCGCGCTCTCGCCGCGTCCCTCTGCATTTCTTTTCCTTTTCGGCCTTGAACTGATCCAGGTGGGAGACAGGTCGGCCCGTGGAAAGCCCCGGAATAGGTAGAGATAGGCAGGCAGACGCAACAGGTCGGGGCAGGGAGAGGGACCCGCAAACCCTGCGCCTCTGCGCGGGGGACCATTAAGGAGGTGTCGGATCTTGAGGGGTCAGAAGAGCTGCCCTGGTGGGTTTGATTTTAGCTGTGACCCCCGGCGCCACACAACCCCCAGCCGGAGGGTCCTCTTCACTCTCAGCTGGAAAGAATCAGCAGAATGGTCCATGCCTGCTGATCCGGACGCCCAGCCAAACTCAGGTCCACCTCCAACCCGGGGCTTCGACTCCACCAACTAGTTGTGCAGCCGCAGGGACTGAACTTTGGAGGAATCGGCCCTTCCTCTTCTTCTAAGATTATTGGAGGAGGTAGAGGGTGGAAGGCGTAGCGGAGACTGGCGACCCCGCCACGATGCTGGTGAAGAAGCTGGCAGGAAAAGGAGGGGGACGAGAGCCTGGATCAGAAGATCCGCGCCCCTTGGGACAGCGTTGTGCCGGCACCATGGCCTCGTGCGCGGCCCTGGCGACCCTCTTGTCAGTGGTTGCGGTGGTGTTTTGCTTGTATCTTGGGGTGAAAACCAACGACCTCCAGGCCAGGATTGCTGCTCTTGAATCTGCCAAAGGAACCCCTTCCTTTCGTCCGCTGCCTGACACCATGGATGAGCTGAAGGCTATGGTTCAGGAGAAAGTGGAGCGTCTCTTGGCTCAGGTGTGAAAGGCTGGGGTATTTTGCACGTGGATACTGTTTGGCACAGGTGTGAGTCCTGTGTGCAGGGCTAACTTCAACCCTTCCTGTCTGCATAGTTGGTTTGGCTGTGGGTACCGAGTATGGAGTGTGTGTTAAGTACCTTGAATATTGATTGATACCGAGTCTGTAGCTGAACCCTTCCTTCCCTTACTCTTCCACAGGTCTTGCATGCTAAACATGTATAGAGGTCTAAAAGAGGGAAGGGTGGCCTGGGTAGTGGGGGTGTGGGGTCGAGCATTTCATTTCTTTTAGTTTTCTGGAGTCTCTTGCCTCTCAGTTCTACGGAGAATATTCATTTTAGACATAAGATCTCCTATCTCCTTCCCAGGTAAAGGTTAGAAAGTGCTATTACTATACAAACGATAACCACTTTCATGTGAAACAATTTTATACAGATCCAAAGTCATAAATTTCACCCTTCGGATCTTTTCATGTTCGAACACTTAAAAAGTTTTCTATTTGGTAAAAAGGATGCTGTGCAGGTATTGAAGAATGCAGAGCCATTAACGCTGAGAGTTGAAAGGAAACACATCTTCAAGGCTCGTTTCAACTCAAGTTAGGGGCTTTTTTTGAGGAATTAATTCCAATAGCAGCTGCTGTTCACAAATGTGCTATTGGCCTACCTTATCTTCAGACCCTCGGTGTTCCGCTGCCAGGCTTTTGCACTGACTGCCTGTGTTTGGGTTGGAGGAGACTCGAGAAAGATATTAGCCAAACCCTGCAGTCCTGCTACCACGTCAGTGGTCACTGTCTTATTTTAGGACTTGGATTCGGTTACTTTTTGATTAGAGTCCAAGTACGTATGTAAATATTTCTTATGCAAGCTATCGAATGCTGGGAAATCAGGCATGTAGCCAGAGCGTCCCTGAGAGTCCAGTTCTCGTCAGCGCTACTGATGATTGTGCTAATACCTCTGCTTTCCCCACAGAAATCCTATGAACACATGGCTAAAATAAGGACCGCCAGAGAGGCACCTTCAGAGTGCAACTGCCCGGCAGGTAAAACAGACTTCGTTTAACAGTGTTTCCTCCACAGCAGAACAAGCACACACACACACACACACACACACACACACACACACACACACACACACACACGGTCTTGTGCTGTCAAGTCTACCTGTAATAATAGTAAAGAAAGAATGCAGACCCAACCTGCTCTAATAAAACCAGCATGTCTCAGTTCAAAAGAGGGCCAAAAAAACCCCTGAATATTATTTTATGCAGGAGACTAAGGTCTGCTATTGTAAAATGAGGAAGCTAGATATGACCACCATGGATAATGTAGGTAAGATGATACACAAGGACAGAGTTCTTAGAGTCACAGATTGGAAGTCTTCCATGATCTTATTAAATAATGTCATTTTTTTCCTGTGCATATATGTGTGAAAATGACTGTTGAACTCTTAGACTCTGAATTCCCTGGTGTCTAATGCTACATCATGGCAGGTTTGTTGCCTGCATTTGGTATATAGATATACATGCAAATCACCTATCCTTCCTCACTGGCTTGTATTCTGTCCTATCAAAGAGGCTGTCTGTCCTTCCCCACAGCAGAAGACAATACTAAGAATATTCTTTATCTTGAACTCCCATTACAAACGATTGCACTCTCAATGGCCTTTCAGGATGGGTCCTTATGTTTTTACTGTATCTGTGTGCAGTTTTAGGGAACTATGTTAATGGTGGTACCTAAGAGGATGGAGAAGAGAGGTGTCAGTGAGTAGCACCCCCACACCCCATCTAACCAGGGTGATTGTAATTCTTTTCACAGATCTCTGAGACTCAGTATTATCTATAGATTTAGCAATTTAAAAGATCTTGGATGATGGTCATCAAACCCCACGAGTGTTAATGTTTTCTCAGATAAACACTGTATTCATTTATGAACATTTAGTTTCTTTTATCAGGCATTTAAGTGACTTTCACATTTTGTATAATGTTCAAAAATATGATACTTAGTTATTTATGTAGTTATTGCCTAGTTGCATTTGGTCAACGAGAGATCACATGGTTTAAGATAGAGGTCTTATAAGATTACGTCATGTATTGATATTATAGTCATTCCAGTTTATGAAGTGCAGTGTATGAAACTATCTAACATAATTCTCCCTGTTAAGAGGTACATGACTGTGTATGGAAAGACTAGTTCCTGTATCTCCTTAATATCCTGAATTAGTTTTTGACAAGGTCAACACAGTTGCCATCTTTTACACATCAGTTTAAAATATGAACACCAGGTTGTATAACATATACTTTTTAAAAACTTTTTTACAAATTACATTTAGTGTGTGTGTGTGTGTGTGTGTGCGCATGTGTGTGCATGTGTGCGTGCATGTGCATGCGTGTCCTCATGTATATGGAAGTCAGAGGAAAGCTTCAGGAGTTAGCTTCATAATTCTACCAAATGGATCCCAGGGATCAAAGCCAGGTCATCAGGCTTGGTGACAAGTGCCTTTACCCCCTGAGCCATCTCACAGGTCCTATGACACAATAATTATGTGTCCAATCACACTGTTCACCATACTGGGACTATAGTTTTTCAAATAAAGGCTTTCGATTAGGAAAACACTGCTGGAATGATGGTGAAGACCTGTGTTCCAGCTATGCAGAAGGTTGAGGCAGGAGGATTGTGAGTTCAGTGCCTGCCTGGGCTATAACTTAAAGACAGTCTTAAAATCAAAAGCCTACAAAAAAAAGTTTGGCCACCTTGATATAGCTTAGCTTTAGAACATTAGCCTGGCATTTGTGAGACCCTAGGCCTAATCCCCACCCCCAGTACATGGGGAAATACATTTATGTTATATATTACATATAGTAATAATAAATATATATAATATGTGAATATTTGTAAACTTATATATGAAAAATATATATATGAATATTTGAAAATTGGAGTTACCTCTTAAGTAAGAAGAAGGTCGAGAAGGAGTTAGCGTTTGAACATGTAGCTTTTGTTCTTAGTTGTTTTGAGATGGTGCAGACTCAGAAGTCAGATATTTAAGGAGGCCACATTTCCAGCAGAGGATTAAAAGCAACCTCATCACTGCTTGGGATTATTTAAATTCGAAGACTGAGAGTCACTGGGCACACACCCCTTAGAGTTCAGGCCTTTTGGTACGCAATGTTTTCGTTAGCTCTGTTTAAAGCAGTTAGTGTTTAACTTGCTGAATTCTGAGTTTGGTACAGCGCTGAAAAGTGATGTCTACAGCCCGGCATTCTATTTTCCGGGAAGACGTCACCGCTCGTGATGTCTAATGTAACCTAATTATCATTGGATCTGGGAGAAAGCTACCACATTTAGAGTTGGACTTATGTTATCTTGGAAGATTACACTGGAGCATTTTTCATTATAACACGAGACTTTAAATGGGATTTCCTAGGCTTCCCCTCCTCCCACCCACGGCCTGGGTTAGCTCTCTGTAACAGCTGCTTTTCCTCCTCGTCACCACTAGAGCCCCACATCACATCAGTTTTTACCTGGCTTCTGGAGCAGTAACACTTGGAAGGTGTGTGTGTGTACCTCCCGGTGCAGAGAACCAAATCATCTCTGTTCTGGAAGCACGCCCTTCTGCTTGGCTGATCATCAGGCATTCTAAAAATAAAGACGCTACATCCTGGAGAGAGCGATTGTGAAATATGGTCAGTGAGATATTGTCTTAGGGGATGAGCGGGCCAGCCAAGGACTAGAAGGGGACACAGCACTTCCCGCCTGCAGTGGCTCTTGCTGTGGTTCACTGTGGCTGAGAGTAGTCACAAAGACATGGGTTGGCAGGACAGGGCTAGACAAGTCTGTGACCTCAGCTCAGTTCCTGTGGACAGATGCCCACCCCTTGAAGTTGACACTCTTGTTGACAGTCTCAGTAACAGAGCCAAAGGCTGGCCGCGAAAAAGTAATGCTGTGTTGTTTGTATTCACTCCAAGTGCTCTTGCTAGGCCACGGTTCATGATGGGTTTCTCCAGGTGGGCTGTAGGGAAGTAATAACAGTTGAAGCTGGTTGGTTTGGTTTCTTCACAGGAAAGGGGTATTGGGAGAATGATGAGCTATTTATTGAATAGTTTTTAAATATAAGAGATGTACTCATTTTCACAGCAACTTGGAGAGTCAACTGCAAGCGATCTACTTTTATAGATGAGGAAGCTGGGGCTCAGGGAAAATAGTTCATGTACTAAAGCCAAGGTGAGGATTCATGTGTGTATCGGAGGGAACCGGAAGTCCAAGATCTAATGAGGCACAGAGAACAAACATTCAGAGCAGAATATCTCTGGGTTGGAACTCTGGATCTGCTACTGATAATGTGTGACCTTGACCTTGGTTGAATTAAAGAACCAAATATGTTCCACTTCCTCATCTGAAACCAGCACACACACACAAACACACACACACATGCACACACGCATGCACACACACACATATGCATGTGCACACACACATGTACATATGCACACACATGCACACACACACACACAAAAGCCTTTCTCAGAGGGAGATGGTTTTTGTAAACAGTCTGATGTTTTAGTGGGTGTGTGTTAAGTTGTTACCTTTTTGTCTCAATGCCCTATAAACACTTCACCAATAAGCTACACTGCTGAGCCAGACCTTTAAACCTGTTATTTTCCTTGCTATCTAATTCTAGTGCACAGAGGTACATGATATTGGTGGAAAAGAATCTTTGAGTTGCTTGCTTGGAACCCAGTGTCTAACAATAAGCTTTGAACTAGAACTATGGTTAATTAAGCAGATATGTGTGCAGATCATCCACACAGATAATCATACTTGAGTTTCTCTTGTTGCTGCACTAGTAACATTTGATTCTTTATAGACACTTACATTCATCTCTTAAGTTATTTTTTATCAACACTAAAGGGAAAACTTTGGTTATTTTAGGTGAAGTGGGACTAAAGTCCACAGGGACGGGGCTTACTTGGGCAGGGGATAGTCAAAAGTATCTTTGAAGTTTTGCTATCAGATATTTATAGATAGCTTACCTATCTGACTCATTTCCAGATTTATTTTTAGTAGCTTTACTGAGGTATAATTTATATTTCACCCATTTTAAGGTCTGTAATAAATTTATATTTGGGCCACCATCCACTGCAGTCTAGTTTTATTATTTTGTCTCCCGACAGCTCACATTCACTTCACTTGTGAACTTGAGAGAAGCTTTATTTTAGAGAGATTTTGCTTTGGAGAAACTCCAGGATAACAAACAACAACAACAACAAAAATCTCCATCAAAGCTGTGGTTAGCAAAACAGTTGACTTAGCAGTAGCGGGACCTGGAAGATCTGGCTGGCATTTGGATCTTGGCCTCTGTAAAACTTTACCTTAAGATGAGAGACTAAGTTGGCACATTCTGTGGATAGAATTTTGTCTTGGGTTCTTTCTTGGTGACTTACATAAAGGTATGTGTAAGTCAGGGATGTTTGTGGAAGGGCTTCTATGGATCAGCTGATAGAGGATGGGGGGAGCCAGGCAGCCAAACAGAAGAGGTTTAGACCAGTAGATAGTCTCTGAGGTCCCTGGGTACCTTCTGCCTCTATGAAAATGGTTATATAGGAAGCAGGAGTGTGTGTAAGCAAACTGAGAACATCCTGTTCTTAGCTGTAAGTGACACAGACACAGTCATCATTTCCTGCGGTTTTAGAAGAACCCTTCGATTACCTTTCTTAGATAAAGTATAGAAAACTATTTCTTACTAATATTTCATCTAGGTTATACTCCCACCCTTTTCTAAAAGAGGCTATACAACAAATGCAGTACGTTAAGGAAGAGAGTCATAATGTATAGCTCTTAGTCATATAAAGGAGCAGCAGAAGCAGTTTGTAGACCATGAATGCAAATGCTTAAATATTATTTAATGAGAATGATAGACATTCTTCTCTTGTAAGACGAAACAACACAGCGTGACATGCCAGTCCCTCCAGGCATTCATGTTAAATTGTTTTGGTTCTAATGAGAACAACAGTTTGGGTGTGGCACTTTCAGTTGGTCTTGTAGTGACAGCTGGCAAAATGCCCCCGCCAAAGGACCAAGGACAAATTGCCTGTGGAAGTAATGCTCTTGTGTTTAACTTCTTGTTTTCTGCTCTTGTCTGTGAGCAGACTGGCTGTTTCTTTATATTCTTTGTCTTAGTGTTTTGAGTAACTGGGAGTTATCAGAGAGAGAGGTATCAGTTCTTCACGGAGTCCAGTTCACTCTTGCTCATTCTAGCGAGAATGGGTAGGAACAGGTCCTCTCTTAGGGCTGCAATGACTTACTCTGCTTCCGACTGCTTTGTCATCGTGCAGAAGCAACCACATGCTGTTGATGACGTCAGAGTCTGACTGGCTTAGGTCTGGGAATGGAGAAGGAATGTTTGATCAGCATCAGGATTAGGTAGAGGGGAGCATGCAAGGAAACCTGCCAGAATCAGGAATGCTCTACAGGGGGTGGACATGGGGGTGGGCATTTCCTGCCACAGGGTCATCCCACTAGACACTATCCAAGTAGCATCAGCCTGCTATCTGGAGTGGAAGCCATCATTTCAGGAATGACCATGAAAAAGTGTTTCAGTCCCTCCTACGCCTTTATAAACATTGCTTGGTAGTTTGATGGAAGCTGAGAATGTGAAAACAAGGCATGAGTCAGTCTGGTCTAAACACAGAGGCATCCCCGCCCTCCTTGGTTTGCCAATATGGGTGAAATTTCGTGCCGTGGTTTTATGTACCACAGTATTTAACACTCTTCACCCCTCCCCCTAATTTGTGTTTAGAACAGACTGTGGTTTGCTCAAATGCCTGATTTCCAGACATGGATATTTATTGGTATCTTTTGGGATTTGTTCTGCAGTTCTACATAAAAAAAAAAAACCTCCTTAAATTTGGCTTTATAAAGGAGAAAATGCTGAGCGTGGGACGCTAGAGGAAACTCTAAGGAGTTAGAAGTTGGCACTTTTTTCTGGTGTTCTGATTCTTTCAGATGATTATTCTGTAGGTCACCAGAGGATAGGATTCCTTGAAGAAGTGGCACCAAGTGGCAAGCACCTCCTCTTTGTGACCACAAGGAGGATGAACTGAGTTGAATAGCAACGCCCCCCTGCCCCCTTAGCCCATTCTGCAGTCTCCTTTGCCAGTTACATCCATTGCTGGCATCCATTCCTTGACCTCTGCAATGAAAAAGATTAGTGGAGGAAGTAAGACATCTCCTTAAGATTTGAAGTATCTTATTACATTTGAGATTGGTTTTGTGTGATGCATGTTGTAAAACACCGTATTAGCTAAGCTGTATTGCTAACCCCCATTTTCACATTGATTTTAGGCAGCATTTGACATTAAGTAGAAAGGTTCACAGCTCTGATCTTTGGGCTGGTATTCTAGTATTTAGAAAAAAATGAACAAAATTTAATTGAAGTTGTTAAATGGGGAGTTTTAGCTTCAGATTTCCTAGGCTCCAGAATAATTTGGAATTGCTGTCATGCTTCTGATGTCACTGTCTCTGGAGTGTCTGCCTCAGCCTGAGTTGAACACGTGAGAATTGAAGTATTCCTGATTTCACCTCGCATTTCATTCCTTAGATCATCAAATCATCTTTTTCTCCCATAAGGGCATGTTTAGTAGACAGTGGCATTAGTTGTTAGAAATGCTAAAATTATGTTCACTTGATTATTAATGATTTAGATTTTTAAGAGTTCCAGTCTTCAACATTATAAGAATGCCTGCCATTCTTTACAACATTTAGTTCAGGTTCTACAAACTGTTTCTGACTCATCTTTACATAACACACATGCTCATACACATGCAACCCATGCAAACCCTAATACATGTAAAACAAACTAAATGTGCTGCCCATTTTTTGAAAGATTTATTTATTCATGAGTGTGTCACAGCCATGTGACAGCCCACAGAGACCAGAAGACTGTCATATCTCCTGGAACTGAAGTTCCAGGAGGCACGAGCCGCCTAGTGTAGGTGCTGGGAACTGAACTATTGGTTCTTTGCAAGAGAAGGTATACATTCTTAGCCCCTGAGCTCCCACTCTAGTCCCCACATTTTCCTCATGGGGCCCCTGGGGCATCCCCAAAAAATCTTTGTAACAGGCTTTTTTTTGGAGGGGGGCACCCACCAGCTCCCAAATCATGATATGGAGACTTATTAGTTATGAGTGTGTGACCTTATCTTATGCTTGTCCCAATTAGCTCTTTATATAATGTATTTTAACCGTTTCTCTTCATCTATGTTTTGTGTCAGTTTTTTTTTAACCTTTCTTTTATTCTGTATTTCCTACTCTGTCTGTCTGATGGCTGCCTGGCTTCTGGCGCTGGGTATATTCCCCTCTTTCTCCCCTGACCTCCCTTCTCTCTTCTCTCTCTACCCTAGATGCCTCCTCCTACATATTCTCTCTACCTACCAGTCCCGCCTATCCCTCTCCTGCTTAGCTATTGGTTGTTTATCTTTTTGTTCGGCCAATTAGGTGCCTTAGGCAGGCAAAGCAACACATCTTTACATTGTTTCAGCATGTTTACACAGCATTAACAAATGCAACACACCTTTGCATAGTTAAAGTAATATTCCACAGCTAATCTGAGGACTCCATGGACCATTGTTAGAAAAATTACTGAAAGTGCCATGGCCAGTGTTACCATGGCAGGTCTGTTTAGAAATATACTACACTTGGCAACACAGTACTTCACCTCTAGAATTCTACACTAGAAACCTTTCTAAAGATGATGGAGTTAAATTATATAGAGAAATTGTTGAAACAGACGTGACTATTCATTGGAACTTGCATACTAACATGGGTTGTAGACTCCATGAATGACAGTAAGAATCTCTAGAAATTAGCAGTATTTTATCTAATAATGGGTGAGATTTGCAAGTCCATGCACAGACTCACATCTGTCTCTAGCCCAACTGTAACAAGCACGGCAGAAGGGAAATGGAGAGACGATCCTCTCCCTGCCTTTGAACTGAGTGTCCCCTGTCATCAGCACTGTTGGTTGCTGCATGAGCAGCGGGTTATGGGCAGTTGTTTGGGTACAGTACCTCCCGCAGCAGTCCTGGAGGACATGCAGTAGATCTGTAAAAGTCGGTGGTGAGCAATTTTTCTCTTGATAGCATGAGTCTCAAATTATGGACTTTAAGGAAGTCTAGATGAGAGGATAAGTTTTATTTTTTAGCTAGCTGCTTTAATGAGAGAAGTCAGCTATCTAGAAAACAGCAAAGATGGGACAGTGATTAAGTAATGAAGGCTAGAAAGATCATATGCCAAATAAAGGCGTTGTAAGCTACAAAGAAAATGCAACCAAACCATTATCTCCGAACTTTGCTTCCCTGGGTTGCGATGCTGTTAGATTCTCAGCCCACAACTTAAACAGTAAGCCTGTTCCTACAATTCATCTGACATAGCTGGAAGTTTTTAATAAAAGAGAACCTCTAGCATTGAGAAATGACATCCGTAAAGATACTGAGGCTTTTATGTTCTTGTATTTAGTTTCCTTCTGTGACGAGTTATTTAAGGCTCTAAATTCTAACTACTTCTAAGGAGTGTTTCCTGAGTATCAGGATTGTTTCTGCAATCAAGTTCTGAATGAGGAATGCATTGTGTACTGGTAAAATTTATGCTTCCATTTTCTGAATATAAAAATGGCTAATTTACTTTTATAGTAGAGGATATACATGGATTGAGAGATGGGGGTATGTTTTGCATTTTTCTATGTAAACCCACAATGATTTAGACTTAGAGTATGTTTTACTTTAAACCTTACCCTTGTTCCCACCATCAATCGTCAGGAAGAAAGCACAGACAGAGGAATTTTATAATCAGCTGCATAGCGCCCAATGTGTATCATATATCACCTTCCCCATCATTTTCAATCTGTTACCAGTCTGCACTTCTGTTTAACTGTAATCATGTGCTACTAGCATCTGAAACAGTTACACTGGCTTCACGCTTATGAGATGTGATGAGATTAATAACCGTAGCTGGAGTTCTGGAAACTAGAGTAAGCACAAACACATGCCTAGGCAGAGGTGTGATGCTCTGACAGGGTCTCGGTGGAATGGTGGTACCCGACAGTCTCTGCTGTTGGAACAGCACATGTGTCCACAGCACTACAAAGACAGAAGACCTGGCTCCCTGTTCTGGTCAGGTCACTCTATTTCTTCTCTCTCTCCTTGCTAGCATAAAGTAGAGTCTCTCCTACATTCTTCAGCTTATTCATTCATTTATCTAGCCACCCATCCACGCACCCATCCATCCATCCATCCATCCATCCATCCATCCATCCATCCATCCATCCATCCAGTGTGTGTGTCTCTGTGTCTGTGTGTGTCTCTGTGTGTGCCTGAGTGCAAGGCTTGCAGAGGCCAGAAGAGGGTGTAAGATCTCCTGGAATTGGAGTTGCAGGAGGTAGTCAGCTGCCAAATGGGTGTTGGGAACTGAATCCTGGTTCTCCGCCAGAGCACTACGTACTCTTAACCCATTTTTCTAGCCCCTTCCCTTTCATTCTTTCATTCATTCTTGATGGCCTTGGTCATCCTCTGGTGCCCAAGCCTCTACCCTTTCCTGGAAACAACTATATTTATGATTCAATTCAGCAGTACTAATCAAAGAACATCAATATCAAACAGCAATGGCATTCTCAGTTTTCTCAAAAGTGTTAAATGGTAATTTTCAAAAAACAGGGGAAAAACTATCCCTTTTATACTGACATAAAAGAAACATGGCTTAAGGATCTTAGCTCATTAAGGGAAGAATTAATAATATGTCATAACCATCCAAAGGAAAGTTTATAGACACCTGTAGTTCAGGAATGGGGGATGGATGTTTAAGTGGAGGCAGAACGGATTTGTCCACAGTGAAACAGGGAGTCATTTGCATCGGAAAGTTTTCTATCTATAGACAAGAGTTTATTTTACTTTGATATTATTTATCTACAACTTACCTCACAAGTTATAGGATGCCTTCTAGACAATTAAGAGGCAGGCAATCAGAAAAGGTGTGGTATGAACAGTCTCTTCTGGAGTTCAATGTTTCCCCTACATTTCTGGTTGGCTCAGCATACAGAGGTGTGGCTTTTTTTTTTTTTTTCCGAGACAGGGTTTCTCTGTGGCTTTGGAGCCTGCGCTAGAACTAACTCTTGTAGACCAGGCTGGTCTCGAACTCACAAAGATCCTCCTGCCTCTGTCTCCCGAGTGCTGGGATTAAAGGCCTGCGCCACCACCGCCTGTCCCCTACATTTCTGAAACACCAGACAGGAAGCCACACTTCAAAGGGTAGGCTAGGGAAGCAGAGCCAAATCCCATGGTACTGTGCACCACCGTAATGACTACGTATCTCATGCTCTTCCATGTTAGAGGCTTCTGAGCTGTATACTGGGTAGTTTTCTCATTGTTGCTAATACCGGTTATTTAAAGGACAGTTCCTTGTAGTGTAGTTTACATGCTAAGCCCATACAGGTGATGACTGTTGTGTCCGCACCACAGGCACGGCTTACATAAATGGCTTTAAAATCATAACCATTTGTTTCAAGTAGAAACCACCCTGAAGACTCGGCTTCTTGTGCTTAGGGACTAAAGCGTTTCCAACGATGTAACGGAAGAGCTGCCATTGTCCCGTGCTTTCGAAAATCGTGGGAACCTTCTGGAGGCATCATGGTGGTCAATATAAATGTCTGATTTAAAATACCTAGAAAGACAAAGTGTATGACACAGTCCTTTGTCATAATAGATTTTGCAAGAAACTACTTTATGATCTGAAAACTATTCGTAAGTGCCTCAATTCCATGCCCCTGATTTACATCCTTCACTGATTATATTGAGCAACAGAGTGAACACAATACGTTTTATCAGCTCTGCTATTAAATTTATTTTTTTTGGCTCATAAATGATATTTGTTCCATAGTCTACAACAATTCTCTCTTCTTTAGGAAGTAGTGTGGAGAGAAGGAAATCCCAGTTCTTTCTGTAGAATGTTGGTGAGAGTCTTGTTGGTGGGGAATTCTATCAAGAGTGGAGATTACCTTGAGGAAGATGCCCCACTCTTTAGTAAATGTTGTTCACCCTTGGCTTCTGTACTCTATTTTACAGCATTTTCTGGGGGCGGGGAGCAGGAGGGCACATTGAGACTTTTTTAAATCTGAATTTCCATCTGTTTATAAAACCCCAGTCTAGCCTTGTCAGGATATATTGGAATCATGATTACTCAATAAACTTCCCAGCTGCTTTTGGTTTCACATGACTTGGGAATTTGCTAAAGGATGGATCAAGTGTTTTTTTTTTTTTTTCAGATGCTATGGTAAAATGCTCCATCAGTGGTTTTCAACCTTTCTAAAGCTGGGACCCTTTAACACAGTTCCTCATGTTGTGGTGACCCCCCCAATCGGAAGATTATTTGCATTCTACTTCATAACTGTCATTTTCCTACTGTTCTGAATCGTAATATAAATATCTGACTTGCAGGATATCTGATATGCAGCCCCCATAGGATCATGACCCGCATGTGGAGAACCAGTCTGATAGAGCCAGAGAGGTGGGCGGTGGAGGTGGACAGAACTCAGAGGTTTCTCTCGTGGCCTTGGTGTTGTGGTGAATCTATTCATTAGCACCCCGGGCTTGTCTGTAAACCTCTGATTACTTCACTTCATTTCCTTTTGTATGTTACCTAACTGTGTTTCTCAGAAGACCATTAGTTTTTCATATCAACAAATGTTTCTGAAGAAAAATCCTTCAAGGTCGAAGGAGTGAGAATGAATAAGATAAGCAATCTGTTTACTGTGAATCTCTGAAGACGATGTAACTGGAGCAGACGTTTCCTTTCACATATAACAATGTGGCGAAGATTAAGGTGTTCCGTATGCTGAAAATGTGGTCTCCCACAGAAACACACTGAGAACTGTTGAAGAGGCTTGGAGAACGTAGCTGAGATTGCCAGAGAACAGTCAAGTGTTTCCCTGTTAACGGAAGTACGGCTTGGCGATGGAGAAGGAGCCACACAAAGCGCAGAGCGCTGGAGGTGTTCTTCCAGCAGAACCCGTCGCAACAGGCAAAGCTCGAAGGCTAGGCTGTGGTGCGGGGAGCATTAGATTCGGGAGTCCTGCTGTCAGGTTAAGTGTAAGAGCAGCTCAAATGCATTCAGGTAACTTGTCTAGGAACTGTGCCAAAGAAAGCAAGCCTTGGTTCCTATTTAGTCTGGTCTAGAGGCCAGGCTTTAGCCCTTAGTCCAGTGTGTAGCTCAGCCACAGAGGCTCCCCACATCAATTATACACATAGTTTTTATTTTTGATTAAGAATGGATTAGCACACTTCATGTAACCTTCTTTGGCTTCAACACAATTATCTTCTTGAGTTAATGCATTCAATTTACTTTGAGATACATTTCAGAATAGATGGCCTATTATGTTAAGAATATTACATATTTTTTTTTAAAAAATGTGCTCTTCATCTTTTGTTTCCTCAGTGCTCTGTCATATGGAGCAACAGAAATAGAATTTAAGTATTAAGTGGAATAATTTGATACATTAAGTATTTAATTTACATCAAAGCCTTTTACATGGTGTCTGAATCAAGCAATCTAGTAACGGGTGACTTAGTGAATTTTGAACAAATGTATTGCTGAGAGCTTTGGAGAAATATCTAGAGAACACAGCAAACAGCACTTTTAATAAGGTGTCTAATAAAGAATGGCAACGTTCTCTTTTCTAAAGGTAGTATTATACTCACTGTGGAAACCTCACTAATATCTGTATGATATTCATGGGAATTATCACGATTTAATAATTTGATTTTTCTTTTTCTTACACATTTACACTTTTTTTTAAGATAGGGTTTTACTATGTGACCTCAATGGCCTTCATAGAGATCCTCATTCCTCCACTTTCTGAGTGCTGGGTTTACAGCCATGAGCTACCACACCTGGTTACTCAATACTCTGTCAGCCATTTTGCAATAGTCTTGATTCTTCAGTCTGTGTGTACGGCTGCAGTGTCCTAGGAGCATAATAGGGGACCAAAGGCTGCAAGTGTTTTCATCCCATAACACATACAGCTAAACTGTTCTTAGTGAGTGAGAGAAGGTACTGATTTCACAGCACCCACAAACTGTAGTGAACTCTCCAAGGGAGTGAGATGACTCTGGGGGTGAAACCACACACCACGAGAGGATGATGGCCTGGGTTTGATTTCTGGAAGGGAGAACTGAATCCTGAAAGTTGTCTTCTGGCTTTCTCTTGCATGCATGTGTGCACACACACGCACACACTACTCACTAATAATAATAATTAATAATAACAATATAAAACTTTGAAAGGCAGTGCAGCTATGGTGTGAAAGACTCTAAGCCACACAGATTTTCATGTATTGCTGTATAGTTTGCAGGAACTATCCTAGAACCATGGATCCATTTTCACTAACAGACAGACATGTGAAGAAATGTGTCCATACGCAGCAGAGTAAAATTTAAGCAGTTTAATAGAAAATGGATTGAACTGAAGATCACTGTACTGAGAGAAATAAGCCAAACTCAAACAAACGCTCCCTGTTTTCCTTCATGTATGGGTTCTAGATTTAAACTGGACATACATATATAACATGGTGTAGAATGGTGACCTTGGGGCGGGAAGGATTCTAGCCGAAGAAAGTGCTGGGGGATGAACGTGAGTAAGGAAGGTGATATATGTACGTGACAGTCATAACAAAACACGTAATTGTGTATAATGAATACACCTCAACGAAATTCCCCCAAGCCTGCCCATTCTTGTAACCCTTTGTGTCAAATCAGTATGTCAAAACTACTGAGGTAATAGGAATAGCATTGTCTTTTTTCCCTCCAACCTTAACTTATTTCCATCTTCTGGCTTCTGATTGCTTTCCTTTTGTATACAGGAGAAAATATAACTGGCTAAGTGCAAAAGTGAGTTTTAATTTCAATAATCATTCTTGTGGTTTAGTCTTGAAGGCTTTGTGGGATCTTGGGTTTCTGTTTCTTCTTACATCTAGGGAGTTGGATTTAAAGCCGAGCTGTAAATCCATCAGCATCCTACTGAGTGCTGTAGAGGAGCTGGAGGATTGCTCAGTGGGAACTTTATTGTTCATATTAAAAAAAAAGATGATTTCATCGAGGGTTGGACTAGCTTTAAAAACAAACTTGAAGCAAAAATATTGTTTGCATCATCCCATTTCCCAGAAAGTAGGTTTTTCTGCTGCTTGTTGTTTGGAGTGTTGGTGACCTTTGTCAGCCATAGAAGAGTTTGTGGTTGTGTTAACATTATGGCCATATTAACACGGGCTGTAATCAAAAAAGGACACTTGTTATCCTCAGGGTATTTTTAAGGAAGAAAATTTAGCATTGTAACTCGCAGAAATTCTCTGGCTATAAAATAAAGGCACAACCTTAAAATGTTCCTGTGTAGGATCGTTGTTTAGCATTGCTTCCTATTAACTGGCTGCCTGCAAGCTTTAAGTTGATTTTCTTGGACATAACCAGTTTAGCAATTATTAAATACACGTTTGAGAAGTTAAGGGGGTAACCATGCAATTGATGGAAGCTTTCTACCCCATTTGTCTACTGGGCTCTTAGCTCTTTGAGCTTGACGCTTGGGAAGTTTGTAATTTTCTTCTGGTTAAGTGAAAGGCACATTAGGAAAAAAATTTAATGTCTCTCTCTTTTATTGTCTAAACATGAAATCTCGTACATTTCCTGATCCTTGCATTAAAAAAAACCTCACTGGAAGCTGTATAGCTGTATAAGTAAGGCAGAAATTGAGAGACTTGCAAGTCAGAACAAAGTAGGGGGTTAGTTTATTTTCTGCTATAGTGTCAATGTTTCTATCATGCTGCAGTCATATTGTTGACCCTTAATCCCCAGGGCATTGATATTAAGAGCTGAGGCTCTCAGAAGTGACTGAGCAAGAAGGCAAAAGCCCACAGAAGAGGCCTGGGGGAGATACCTTATGTCTTTATATGAGGATGCATCCTTGAAGATAAGTGTAACTACTCGCCAGGCTTCTGGAATCTTAGAAATTTTAATTCTATAGGCTACATAGTTTGTGGTACTTCCGATATCTGGAAAATATAGTAAGATGCTTAATTTTTTGTCAAGATTAGCCCATTATGGGAAATTGATGTCATGTTCAAGTTCTCAAATTCTCTATAAACGTAAATGAAGCTGGAAAGTTCTATGGAGATAATATTCTTATTTTAACTACACTCCTAATGGAAGACAGTTTTCTCCCAATTAGTCAAACCTAAAATCTTTGTAGCATATTATAAATTTTCAAAAGAAATGCATTCCTCATATGTTTAATAGCGTATTCAGTTCTTCAGAATACTGCAGGAGTTGGGAAAGAGCTCTTGGACTCTCGGAATAGACTTGATACAGGAAAAACACATAAAACATTTCCTTAGGAATTATAGGACTCAATTCAATAAAATTAATAGCTGAAGGCTAGACTTTTTCTTTGAGACTGCCAAGGTTTTTTATTTCAGTATGCTGTTTTAACCTGTAGGAAATGTGAATGCTAGACAGGATACAATCATCATGCATTTGCAAAGTTATGTGAGTGCTAGCTGTCTGGCTAGTAGGTTATACTGGGTTTAGGCAATGTAGACCATATTCTATTACTGGACTGCTTCAAGGAGGTAGCCTAGACCAGTGAGTTCATTTAGCTCAAGTTTGTTAAAAGAGTAGCACATATTGAAGTTCTAAAAGTGAGAAATAGCTGGGGCGGTGGTGATACATGCCTTTAATCCCAGCACTGGGGAAACAAAGACAGGCAGGCTTTGTGAGTTCAAGGCCAGCATGGTCTACAGAGCGAGTTCCAAGAGACGTTCCAAAGCTACAGAGAAACCCTGTCCTGAAACAAAAAGTAAAAGTGAGAAATAATATTCATGGAAAGTTGCAGTATAACGATAAGATGTACTACTGATTGTCTTAGGGTTTCTATTGCTGTCAAGAGACATGGTAACCACAGCAACTTCTATAAAGGAAGACATTTAATTGGGGCTGGTTTGCAATTCAGAGGTTTAGTCCATTATTTTTGTGATGGTGGTCCCAGGGAAGAAGTTGATAGGTCTACATTTTGATCTGCAGGCAACTAGAAGTGAACTGGGACACTGGGCCTTGCTTGAGCATAGGAGACCTCAAACCCACTTCCATAGTGATGTACTTCCTCCAGAAAGACCATACCTACTCTAACAAGGACATACTTCCTAATGATGCCATTCTCTTTGGGGTCCTTTTTTAAGCCACTATAACTAGTTAGGTTCAAATTTCATCTGTTGCACTGTGGAATGAGGGATGGATAGATAGAAATGCTGTTTGCTCTCTTCTGAATGATTCCCAAGATGTTTGCTTATGAGTGGAATTTTCTCATGGCCTCCAACCTTATTTGTTGAGGTGAATGACAACAGAAATAATCTTGGGACATTATTCTGATAATTATGTAGCACAAATTATGTTGCTTTGTTTTCAGAAGAGGAAATAAAAGTGTTTTTACGTCTGAAGATTTGGTTAAGACTGACACCCTCCTCAACCTCCTGCCTTGGTCTAGCCATGTCTTCTGTCCTTCAGCCTGGTTATTTCCTCTCAGCAACAACTTCCTAGTTTAGTCTTTTAAGATGATCTCAGTGTGAATGTGAGTAGGTTGATGGTCTTTACACGTGAGCTCCTGTCTGGGTAAATATATAGGTCATTGAGAAAACAGATTTCTCAACCCACTAATCCTTTTCTGAAGCATGGATGGAAGGGGAAAAAATGATGGGGAATTGTCAATGCGGTATTAGTAACAAATTGTTCTTGGAACACAGGAGGTACTATTTCTTTTTTCTTTTTCTTTTCTTTCTTTTTTTTGGCCTTCCTTTGGCTTTTATTTTCTTTTGTTTTTTTTATTTTTATTGAGCTCTACATTTTTCTCTGCTCCCCTCCCTGCCTCTCCCCTCCCCTTCAGCCCTCTCCCAAGGTCCCCATGCTTCCAATTTACTCAGGAGATCTTGTCTTTTTCTACTACCCATGTAAATTAGATCTATGTATGTCTCTCTTAGGGTCCTCATTGTTGTCTAGGATAGTAGGTACTATTTCTACTCTGTGATACAAAATCTGAATCATGCTTGCAGTATTTTGTTTAGTTTTAAAAGAGATATTGGCAAACTAGAGTCGTTCTAGAGAAGGGCACAAAAGAAAGAACAACATCGAACTTCTGCTGCAGGAAAATGACAGCATAAAATGGAAATGGTGCGAGAAAGAAAAGAGCCTGGAGACGGTGCTGTCACATGATGTTAAGGAAAGCGTGGTGGCTGCCGTCCAGTGCAGTGTGGATCATTTCCACTGCAGAGCACAACTTTGGTCCAGAAGTAGCTGGTGATTGGGAACAGATCTCTATCTAAAATAAGAGGGACCAATATTCTTTAAAAATATCTTTCTTTTTGATGTAGTAGGGCTACCATCCCTTAGAGAGTTCAGTAATTATGAGCATAGATCAATTTCTGCCTAGAGAACACTTACAAAGTTCTACCATGGAAATGATACATGACTCAGCCTCGAAACTTTTGAGATTTCCCTTCTCTTACCTCTACTCCTTTGGAGACCCATTCATTGACTTCTTTAAGTGATGTTCTTTCATGTTCAGAAGATTTGACACCAGCTTTGTGAGAACGACCCCCTCAGTTTAATGATTACCTTATCATCATATGTCAATTATATGTCAGAATTGGTGGGAGTTGTACACATACTCACAAAAGACAACATCTTTGCCCTTGAAGGTTTATCATGGGAGGACGTGCAACAGTCATGCCATGTGGTCAGTTCTGTGAGTGATGTCGACATGTAGGAGAAAAGTGGGTCAGAAGAAACTTTGCAGAACAGATTGGGATTAACCATGAGCAATGCTGTTTGCTCACTGGGTAGATGTGTGATTATGTTTGAGGAAGGATGACAGGAAGGCAAGCGGTCATGTGACTTCTTGCCTAAGATAGTATCCTCTTGGCATTTTGACATCAGGTTGGTGGTTTGACAAATTCTAGGGCTGTTAAAACCCTGCAACTCTGCCCAGTGGTTGCCTTTTAAACAAGCATGCTTAGGGAAAACCAGCATCATGTGTTATTTTAAAAATTGCCTGGGGTTGAGTGGAAATGGTTATGTTTGTTAACATTCCTTGTAGGAAAAGGAGGCAGGAGTATTCAACTCTTTGGGAAGATGTCTGATGCCATTAAAGGGCACTTGTTTCCAATTGGAAGCTGATTTGCTCCCTGATCCTCTCTGTTTCCTGAAGGCGTTTCTGCACACCCTGTGGCTGACCATGTCCATTGCTCTGTATTCCATGTGACTAGATGGCACAAAGATAGTCACTCAGATCTGTGACCCTGTTTGCCCCAAACACACCAGTCTTCTCATTAGGACACGGTTGATCATCTTAGTCTAAATCTTGTAGTTTGAGACGAGCTTTTCACGTCAGACAGCTGTCAGTCCAAAACCTGTTGAAGGGAAATATAATGGTCCATAAGAACAACTCATAGGGGCTCCTTTATTAGGGGAAGGGACAGATGGCTTTCTCCATCTGAGGTCATGCACAGTGCACAGTGGGGCCAGTACTTGCTTCCTAGGCATGTGAGTGACAGCTTCATGAAGTGAGCAATACTTTTTGAAAACAGACTCACTGGTGTGACATTTGCTCAGTGCCACCAGTCTCAGATGTTTTGCTGGTGGGCCCAGACTGTCCTTTTGAAGAGTGACATCAAAAGATTGGGGTAAAAGATTGGTTCCGTACAGAGGGCCATTGTGTTAAAGGCCTTCTTTGTCAGAAACAATTTTGTGTTTAAAACACAGCCAAAGGGAAGTTCAACAACCAACACCTCTGGGTCTTAATTATTTGTGCTAATTTATAACCAGTGAGTTTTGCTGTGCTAACACATAGTGAAAATTTCATAAAGTTAATTGTGATGATTAGATCAGAGGATTTGTGATATAATATACCAATAACATTCTTAAGCATTATAACTTTGCTTTGAGCCAGTTTATTTAAGTAGCAATTATACTAATTTATCCGATTGAAGTTAGCAATTGTTTTCAGGTTATATACAATGTTAGTTTCCCATTAGTATTTTCAAGAGTGTTACGTATAGAGTTGAACTTTATTTTTTATAACATTTTATTATTTAAGTTTAGCTAGTGTAAAACCCCAAGATTATTCACATTGTAGGATAACATATAATATTTAGAAATATGTTTATGTCATAAAATACTTTCAAATTAAATGTGCTTATCTGTTCCTTTATTATTTCTTGGTGAAAGCTTCCTAAATATTTTCTCTTAGGTTTTTGAAGGCATAGTGATTAACTGTGGCCTATAGTTACTCTAGTATGTAAGAACATATCACAAGTTTTTATTCTAGTCATAACTTCGTAACAATTGATCTAGCTTCACCTACCCTATGTCTCACCCTACTTAGCCTCTGGCTGCTAGCACTCTCCCCTCAACTTCTGTGAGATGATTTTAGTTTAACATGAGAAGGAATTTCTTTGAATCCTTGCAATGTTTTTAGACAAGTGACCAAGTATTTAGCATTTTAAAATGCATCTATCAGTTCTCTGGGATAATTGAGTTTATTTTCCAGATAGTTGACAATATTATTATAAAACATTTCAAGAAAGAATAGTATGCACTCATCATATGGAAGGGAACACTCTTTCTGTGACTAAGTCAGTTTGTAAAAATGATTTTTCTTTCTGTAAATTAGTCTAAAACAGTAGCTGTTGATTTATTAGGGCCATATGGAATCATGTATTCTTATCTTCAGTTTTTGTTATGTTTTAGTGCACCTAAGAGCTTAAAAATTTGAGCTAGAAGTAATCTGTATACAGTAAATTAGACTATTCCTAATGGAAGAGTTAGGGAAGTTACACTTAGAACTTTTGCTTAGGAATATATTTTTAGTTAAGGAATAACTAGAACATTTGATTGACAGGAAAGTAAAAGACGCTTTGAAATATTTCAGATGGCACATCGTATAGACAAAGAAATACACTGAAACACAGAGCTTTAACATGGGTGGTCCCGACTTTGTGTGCGATGAATTCTCAGGAGAGGACCTGAACCTTGTGTGTCATGTAATTCTGCTTTGTGCCACATAAGAAGTGCCCCTTCAAAGATGTTTTCTCTTACCGTCACATTCCTTTGTAGCATGTAATTGATCTCATAGGAATCATCCCATTTCATTCCTCTAGCAATCCAGGTTGGATTTATTATAGACACTTCTCCGTAAGAAGTCAGGTCCTAGAGATGACACCATCCGCCATAGAGGTGATGGTTTCTTCTCTGTCCAGCTGTTTAAGGATGGGTTTTCTGCTGGCCCATAATGATCATTAGCATTAGAGACAACGGAGACAAGTGGTCGCTAACACTTTGGTTACTATTAGAAACCATGGGGTCAAATGCTCCTATTCAGAAGTGACAACCCTAGAGCACATGTTATTTTGATGACTTGCATCTTCTCTTGTGACAGGAAGAATGCCTTTCTGCCTGTTAATTTATGATTTGGCAGCTCAATTTTCTCATAGTTTAGTGCCACTTTGGGCTTTAAAGCAGGGGATTATAGAAGTCTCTGCCACTTTAGCTCATTTGAGCTAAATTTAAATGTTCAATTATCAGGATCTATCTTAATAAAATGGAGGATATGTTTATTACACAATTGATTTTTAATTTAGAGATCTCATTACCTTTTATAGGAAAACTTTTATCTAGTAATTCAGTCAGTTATTTTAATTTTCTTTAAATTTAAATTGAGAGTTTGGGAAGCCTGTGGCTACAGGGGATTATAAAGTAATACTACATGTGGTGTGTAATAGACTCTCTGTCTTCATCCCCTTTGTCATGGACCTTATGCAGATGTGTAGTCTGCCCCTTCCCATCCTTCCTGTCCCTGATGCATCTTTACAGGACATACACCAGGACGCTTCTAAAATGCAGATCTGTGTTCTGCCTCCTATGCTTTCTGGAAGGAGGCCAAGTGGGCCACAACCTGCCTATCCTGTTCCACTGGACACAGCGCGGAGCAGCGTTCAGCCTCAGGAAGTTTTGATTTCCTGAGACTTGCTCTCTCTTCCTGCTTCGTTTCCTCTGTCTGGAGTGTTCTGCACACTCTCTCTCTGGCTTGCAGATGCCTCCCCATCCTTTACGACCTGCCCAAATGTCAAGTTCAAACGATAAGCCCCCTTTCCCTCTGATCTTCCAGGTATACCTAGACATGCTGTGAGGACATGATATAGTGCTCTCCATAGAAAATCCGATAGAAATAATTTATATCTCAATAGTTATCAGTTATTTCTGGGAGTGTCTAGCTTCTCCAGTGTCTCATCTGTAGGACCTGCTTAGTGTTCATTTAATTAAAAACTCTCTTTTAGAGACCCTTATGAAAAGCTGAAGAGAAAAAATGTCACATAAATGACAAAATATTACAATGGAAAACTTGGGGCTAGCCTCAGTTACTGTTCTCATTAATAATCTCTCTTCTATGCCATTAAATAACGGAATTGGGTCACATGCCTTCTAAAGTATAGTCTAACTATAGACTTTGTCCATGTAAATCCATTTGATTTCAATAATGACACTTAGCAAGTGTACACATTAATTTGGAAGGAGATCCCTTGGTTCTTTTTTTTTTTTTTTTTTTTGAGTCAGGGTCTCTTGTACCCCAAGTTGGCCCCTACCTTGCATGTAGCTGAGGCTGGCTTTGAATGTCTGAATCTTCCCAAGACTAGTGTTATGGGTGCCACCAGTCTTGAGTTTTTTTGAAACAGTTTCTCTGTGAAACTACCTGACTGTTTTGGAACTCACATCTGTACACCAGGCTGGACTTGAACTCACAGAGATCCTCCTGTCTCTGCCTCTGGAGTGCTGGGATTAAAGGCATGCACCACCTGACTTTTGTCTTAATTTACCAAACTTTGCAAAAATATTCTTAAATGTCAACTGAACAAAAAAAACCCATGAAAATAGGTTTACAGTAAAAATTACTGTCAGAGTTTTGAATGACTTGGGGGTTTTTCTTCAACTTCTAGAAAAAGTGTAGGATGAATACTGTAAAAATTATTCTCCCTCCAGTTCTTAAGATCCATATTAGACTTTGAAGTAAAAAGGAAACCATTAGTATGAAAAATAAGCTTGGTGTTGAAGGCTGAAGTTTTTTTTATATAAAGTACTCCCTGGGAAAATGCTGGTTTAATTTCTCCTCGCCTAGTTCATGGCATATGACTGACAGTCAGTAATATTTAATGTAATGGATTACAGAGGCTTAGGAAACCTTGAGTTCTAAAGAGCCAAATCCAAGATGGTCGGTGGGATTTTTGCATTACTGTGAGGACAAAGTCGAAGTTGAAATAGTTGATCTCTGGGGGCGAGCTATCTAGTACTATGTTCACCTAATTTATTTTAGCAAGGAAAAAACTTTTTAATAAATGCTTATATAAAGTTGAAGAGGAAGGAGACCAAAGGAAATTGTGTATGTTTGAGCTGGGTAAAACAGAATTTAGTGCATTATCTAATTGGGTGGTTTGGGCTGGCATGATTTCATTGACATTCACTACATTTATATTTTGTTATTACCTTTCCATGTTAATAGAGGTTTTTCATTTAAATGCTTTGAATATCAGTGATATAAAATAGTATAATAGGCATAGTCACTGCAAAATAATGTCTGTTATTTTTGATTGAAGTGCCATTGGAGTAGCTTTGAAGTAGCATTGGTTGGACCAGTGGAAGCAGCTTAGGTTTAACCAGAGAGAGTTGGTTGGAAGTCTAACCCCACTGTTGACCACTTTTTGGTTTGGTGAGTTCCTAAGCCCTCCTAAGGCTCAGTTTCCTCATCTCTAAAATCAAAATTATACTCGCTAAGAATGAGAAGCAATGTGTGGTAGGCATTTCACACAGTAATAGTGCAGAAGAAGGTAGTTGATGAAATATAATTATGTTGGTCAGTATTAGATGATTATTATCATATTCTAAATTTTAATGAGAGACTTGGCTACCCTAGGTTTTCCAGTGTTTAATGCAGGGACAGAAGCATGATAGTTATTATGGTAATTTTGTACAGAGATGCTTGGTTACATTCAACATTAGTGTCGCATGGGATAAGTGTGAGCATGACATAAAGAGAAATTCTAGAGAGGAGAAGCCCCAAGTTCCAGAATCACCAAGCAGTCACTGGAGATTTCCAGAAAGTTCCAGGAGAGAGACCTGTCTCCTGATGTTTTTTGGTAGATAGTGATGGGCACCTGGGTGGTAGCAGCAAGAAAACTGTGCACCAAGGAACCCACGAAAGGCTCCTGAGGGGAGAGAGTCGTCTTCTTGGGAACCAGCAGCTCTGGAGGCTGGGCCGTTTCTCTTGCTGAGCTAACTCTCACCTTCCTCCGGCCTGCACTCTGCTGACTTCAGGGCATTGGGATTGGTCTTCCTGGAGCATTCTGGAAGAAGTTCTAATTAGCACTTATTCTTAATGTTTCAAACATAGGCAGTTACCATGATTGTCCCCTAATCTTTTTTATCATTAATGACAGAATTGTTTGTGTATATCTTTACCTCCACGTAGTCATTTGAGGCTATCTTGTTATTTTTATTGATATTTTCTTTCCATTGAATTTATTTTTCCTATTCTGCATTCTCTTTCTGATTTATTTTTAAAATTGACTCTTGAAGAATTCCATATAAGTATGTTTTATTGTATTTCCAATCATGCAACATCTCCCAGATCCCCCCCTCTCCCTACCCACACAACTTTATGCTCTTTCTCTCTAATCAAAAAAAAAATAGGACTCCAACTTCCATTGGCCTACTATGCCCGAGCATAGCTTGCCTGCCCTGGAGTGTGGTTAATGATGCTCCTCCCTTGTTGGCTAGGGGTGGGATTCTGTGACGGCTTTCCCCTTCTCTGTGCTGGGATTTCATTAGCTCAAGCTTGTGTGCATCTTGTACAGGCTGTAGCCGTCCCTGACTTCATATGTGCATCAGTCCTATGAGGTCTGAAAAATGATGTTTCCTTGAAAGCATCCACCTGGTCTTTCCTTCCTAGCTGCAGTCAGAGATCCCTGAGCTTCCAGAGGTCGTGCTGCCTCAGTGTGGTGTGGGTCTCTGTGTGACTTCATCTTCTGCCACAAGGAGCTTCTATACTGAGGGTTGAGCAATCCATTGATTTGCATGGGACCCCAGGTTACTTGCAAATGAAAATAAAAAAATGTCGAGGAAGCATTTCTCCAACCCCAACCCTATCTAAACTGTTTATCTACCCGAGAAAATCATGGAGACTGGTGCCTTTAGAAACATTTCTGGAGGTGGTCTATGCGTGAGGTGTTTCATTGTTTACCCATGGGTACTGTATAGGATTTTTGGTTCTTGTATTCGTGAACAAGGTTTTTGACAGGGAGACACATGGCTAGCAAGAGAAGACAATTTAAGGAAGAAAGGTCTTCAGAGAGTTTATGTAGGCTGGAACTAGAGAAAGGCCAAAGGCCTTTGCACTTTGAACTGGGATGCTTATATCCCAGTTGGGGTCATTCGCAGAGCACACACTTTTTCTGAGCATGCTCTGTACCTGTCAGCATTGGAGAGGGCTCTCTAGTCTCTACCAGCTGAGGCTTTCCATATATGGATTTGGTCTCACTCCTGTCTTCCCCAGCCACACCACGGTGCTTGATAAAAATAGATAATGGTCACCATTTTCTAACCTCACAGTAAAGCAATTTACAACATAAACTACATAAAAGAACTGTTACAAAGTGGGCATAAATACTTTCTCTAGCAATATCCTGAAGGAAACAAAAAAGAAAAATGCTTAAATTATTATAGTCAATCCAAATCTTCCCCAATTCGGCTGTTGCCTGCAGTGAAAATAACATTGCTTAGTTTTTCTTTCTTATACACTGAAATCATGTGCAATTTTCTTCCAAAAGTAAATTTTCAAAAGTGATTTTATTGTCATCTAGATTTTATGGTAAACTAAATTAGATTTCTTCTCAAATAATTTCTTCTAAAGTGCAAGTTTAACCCCTACTAGTTAAGTGATCTTGATGAATGAATGTAACTAACCCAAAACCTTAAGGGCTCCATCAATCATTAGAGGAAAGGTCAGATCTAGTGAGTGCCCCCACGGGCTAGTTTATACAGTTATCAATAAGGCTGTATACAGTACAGCTTTGTACTAATTGGAGAAAGCAAAGAGTTAAAGTTTTCATTAGATTGTTATGCTGGAAACCCACAGTGGAATTCTGTTTTGTTCTGAATAGTGGCATTGAACATTTTCTTTTAACTGGGATATTTTCTAATTTTTATAATTTTGCTTCTTTTTTGGAACCCTGGATCTTTAAAAATATGATTGAATAGAAGGGAAACACTGTTTCAAAACAAGCTTTTTTTAAAAAAAGATTTATTTTATCATGTGTGTGAGTTTTTGTCTGCATGTTTGTATGTGCATTGTATGTAGGCGCCTTGTGTGGTGCTCATGGAGGCCAGAGGAGGATGTCAATCCCCTTGGATCTGGAGTTACAGACAGTTGTGAACTGCCTTATGGATGCTAGGAACTGAACCTAGGTCTCCTGCAAGAGTGCCCAGTGCTCCAACCACTTAGCTATCTCCCCAGCCCTCTGAAAAATGTTTTATTTTTCTGATAAAATGTTAGAAAGATTTTATTCAAATGATGATTAGATAGAAGATTAAACCCGACTTATGGGGATTTTGCTTTAAGTTTTAGGGAGTAGGTTTCTCATTGTGTTGCTCAGGCTAGTCTTTAACTAATAGATTCAAACAGTTCTCTCACCTCAACCTCTTGGGTCACTGAGATTGTTAGGTGTTCATCATAGTGCTCAGTTTCATTGGACTTTGTCTTTGTGAGCATTTATTTTGTTTGTATGTGCACATGTGTGTCTGTCTGTGGGTATGTGCATGTGTGAGTGCAGTACCCACAGAATCCATAAGAGGGTTTGAGATCCCCTGAACCTGGAGATTCAGCTGGGTATGGGTCTCCTGATATGGCTTCCAGGAGCCTAACCTGGGTCCCTGTAAGAGTAGCATGTGTTCTCAACTGCTGAGCAATCCCTCCAGTCCCTTTATTGATCTTTTCTAAAATATGTTTTTAATTAGAAGAGAATCACATAACTTTTCTACCTCCTAACATCTCAGGAGGCAGGTCTTTGTCTTGGGACCTCCTGGAGAACTTAGGCAGCATTGCTCTGTGACGGCTAGGTGATTCTGGAACATGGGGCTGCTTCTCCACTCTAGAATTTCTCTTTGATTACCTCAAGCTCACACTTATCTTATGTGACACAAATGCTACATGTAACCTTTACATTTGTTACTCCTGAAGAAAAGACCCTATAAAAAGTGTTAAAGAAATGTTTGGCGTTCATGTTTGTAGCCAGAAGGGTGGGTAGGGTAGGCAGAGGGACTGAGAGGAGAACATTATTCTTATATAAGAAGAAATGAGAAGGACGGAGTAAACGCTTAGATCTGTGCTATAGTGTGTCTGTTGTTTTAGAGCTATATATCAGAGCTTGGTGGCACAGTATTAGATTAGCATGCATAACGTCCTGGGTGTGATTGCCAGTACTGAAAAAAAAATTATGCCAGTAAAATTTGCTACATTCTTTTCAGAGTGCTCATCCTTTCAATTTTGCCCATCTTTCTTTTCTTTTCTTTCTTTTTTTCTTTTTGAAACAGAATTTCTCTTTATTGTGTAGCTCCGGTTACTCTGGAACTCATTAAGTAGACTAGGCTAGCCTTGAACTCACACCTGCCTCTGCCTCTGCCTCCCTTGTTCTGGGATTAAGCACCACCAGGCCCCACTTCTACACAGTTCCAATGAATGATCTAAGAACACAGACATTCTATCTGTTTAATGTATATTGTTATTATGGCAAAGTATATGTAGTATAAGTATTTGTTGTCCTAATTATATATTTATTTTAGAGGTAAAGTCATAAGGAAAATGCTACTCTTGATTAAAAACCACTAAAGAGGAAACTTCAAATATTGTTTGAAGTAAGATGCTTTTTAAAATTGTGGTTTTACGTAGGATGCCTGTCATCCAGCTTTAGCATGTGCTGAGTATTCTGTGTTGCTCCAGTTCTGTTAAGAGAGGGGTTAGTAGATGAGATCGGGAACAATGAACAGATAGAGCATATATTGGCCCTGAAAACGTCAGCATTTTCTAATTAACTACTGCACAATCAGTGAGCTCCACTCGGCTTACTAAATCATGACGTTCTCCATCTCAGTGACATGGTTAAAATTGGAAATGTCAGCTCTGTCTGAACAAGAACATGATCCATGGACTTGGACCTGAACTTCAGTTTTCTTTATTGCAAGAGGACATTATGACTAGGGAAGATTAGAAGTGATGGGGTCTACATCTTGACCTTTAGTTAGCAAGACTGTGCCTACGTTGGAAAACGTTTACTTTCCAGGTGACACTGGGCTCTATAAAAATCCAATCAAGTTAAAAAATTATCTGCGATCAGAGGTAGAATCAAGCGATCCAGAATAACAGAAGCCAGAGCTCATTGATGTGAATTGTGGACCTGTGTAAGGATTGTAGACCTGGCGTTGCTATGACGCCATGGGACTTGAAATCTCCTGAGACTTATCTCAGATCCTAAGCCCGGGTGTCTTCCAGTGGGCATCTCAAATTCAAATTCAAAATGCCCTGGACCGAAAGTAGCACTCCCTGCCTAATCTGCTCTTCCCCCTCCCTAAGCAAACAGTAGTCCTGATGCTAACTCGCTCCTTCCCCTTAATGATTCTTCATTTGCCAATCCCTGGGGGTTCCCCTGAATTCCTCCCCTTGGTCCTCTTGTTTTCACATTAACCTCCCAGCCTGGATCCCTTGGTCATGGTAACACCGATGGCTCTCTCCTTCTCACTGCTTTCTTCCAGCTCACCAGGTGTACCAAAACCAGTGAGTCTCCTCCAAAAGGAAACTGGTTCAGACTGGAGTGACAACCAGACACGTGAGGGTGACTGCCACCCCTTGTCTTTCCACAGTCCTTCAGCCACAAGGCCTGTCTTAGCGTGTTTTTCTGTAGCTATGTTAAAATACCATGACAAAACCAAAGGGAGAAATTGTAAAAATATTATCTTTTGTAAACACCTTCTATACAATTAATATTGTTATTAGACATCATCTCAACACCTCTCTGTCTTTACCATGACTATCTATTTTATAAGCCCTTATCCCTCAAAAAACAGAATTTTTGCCACCACACCAACCAACTGAGCTAACTGGCCAGGCAGTTTTGAAAAAGCAGTATGTCATATCTTCAAGGCAAAACTTTCTTAGAGATGAGAAGAATAGGATTATTAAAAGCAACATTAGTGGTTCATATATGAAGTATTTACTTTCTAAGTTTCAAAACCTTTACTCCTTTCCTTCCAAACCCAATGTCTAAAATTTGACCCATTGTTCTTCCTTTTCGTTTTGACATGTAGTTTTCTCTAAATTATGGAATCAGCTTAATGAAAGCATCTTTATTTTTTATTCTGCCTGTTTTTGTCTGGTGCTCACAGAATCAAAGATACTTTAGAGTAAGGCAAGCACTTTAAAGACTCCATCTTCAAAACACTGGTGTTGAGAACACAGGCACCTTTGAATAAGGAGCCCAGTTAAACATAAGAACGAATTTCTCACCTCTCCTACTCTGTACCTCATCAAAGTGGGTCACTAAGTGGGAATTCTGGCTTACCAAGTGACTTTTTTTTTTGGAAGAGTTCATTCATCTCCTGTTAGCCATACACTAACTTTTTATTTTTAGGACTCCCATGACATGCATGATGAATGGATGTCAGGCCAGCCTCTGGCTGTCTTGCTTTTTCTATTCCCTTCTATTATTCTTTTGCTCTTTTGAAACTAGCATCGCTTAAATGGAGAAAGATGCCCCAGGTAGCTATGAAAACTGCAAATAGTAAGCATTTGTCTTTGTGTATACTAACTATTGTTTATGTGAATATAAATGCTTAGAAGTATAAACATGAGTGCATGTCATATGTCTGAATTCATTTTTGGTGGCAGGGGGAATCTTGGCTCTAGGTTTGGGGACATCTGAAGCTGTGGGTGAGACTCTGCTGCTGTAATTTAACATGACATTCTTATTGCACTCAAGCCAGAAAAAATTAATCAAGCTAACCTTTGAGCTCTATCAATTAAATCAAACTAAAGATTTAGGAGAAGGAAATGCTGGTAGTCAACGGTGATAGAATTATAGCTCTCATGTACCCACATTTTTTGTCACCATGGCAACGAAACCCCATTTTTCTAGTAACTAAGAAGTATCAATGATCTATTTGTAAGACAAAGATGCTGCTTTGCATCACAGAATTTTAATGAAAATTAATTTTTTGAAGTTTGTGACATATCTTTTTTGTGGAAAGATGGTTTTAGCATTTGAAAACCTTTAATCTAAAAAGCAGTTTGATTTCTTTGTTCACACATGAGCACCATGTGTGCACATGGGTAATCAATGACCTCCATTCAGATATCCGCATCGACACTATGGAAAGCCCTACTAGACTAGGGAGAAGGTACATGGAGGAGGAGGGAGTTCTTGCCCATGTGACATTAGCCAGGAGAATGAAATAGAAGGAGCTTATGTGTCTGAAAGCAATAGGTATGGGCTGGGGAGACAGACAATGCTTGCCATCCAAGCATTAGGACCCGAGTTCAATCCCTACATTGGTGTAAAAATACAGGTGTGTGGGACCTGCATTTGTAATATCAGAATGGGGGAGGTAGAGACAGGAGGATCCCTGGGGCTCACTGGCCAGTCAGGCCACCTAGCATCCCTGACCAACCCCACATCTTAGTGAGAGAGGGTCTCAAAACAAACAAACAAACAAACAAACAAACAAAGGGAGTGATGCCTGAGGAAGACTGACTCCTGAGGTTGTCCCGTAGCCTCTGTGATGCACGCGTACACAAAGACACACTTACACCTGCATGCATAAAAACATGCACTCTACCTCCCCTAGAAGGAGCACATAGACATTAATGGGGCATAAGAATATAGCATGGTAAAACTTTACTCACCATAAACTGCAAGTACCACATAAAAAGAGAAGATGAAAGTATAAATGAAATCAAAACCAATAGCCTGTAATAAGCCTTGGCTTGACGGTTCAGAGAGGATGCCCTGAAAGGGCTGAGTTTTTAATGATGCTACTTAGCAACCCAGTAGCTTGAAAATGAAAGGATCTTTAAAATCGAGGAAAGAACAAACGTTTGCCATTCTCGAGAGGCAGAAATTGGACAGTCTGTATTATAGTCATAGCATAATGGTTCAAAGTATAGCTTTAGAGCCACATCAATTGAGTCTCCGTGCCAACGCCACTATTTATTATTGTGAACATTGATATTAAGGCATTATACAATAGTTATCTGAAAAGTAATAATGAATTGTCTTTAATATAATAATGGTGGACGCATTTAACAGTTAAGACATCGTTTCAAGTATTTCACATATTTTCTTAGGATAATAGATTAATACTTTTCATGTCCACTTTTCAGATGATAAGCTGAGGTACAGAATAACTAACTCATGGCGTTGACTTAGGGCCACGCCAGGGAAGAAAAGACCACAAAGACGACTGTGGTACGGCTAGTGCCCAAAGCACTCTAAATTCTGCCAGAGCAATAACAAGGTCATGACTCTTCGGGAGACCAAGCTGGAGCATGTGAAGTGTGGTTTGTCCAAGGTACAGAGGCGAGACTACAAGCTCAGCTGCTGTAGTTGCTTAGCAGAGAACCATGAGCTTCCAGTAGGGTATGGGTGGGAAGAGGGAAAGGAAGGAAGATGGGAAAATGCAACTGAGCTGTTGCTCATCGCTGAGGGAGAATTTGAATGCTTTAGAGTTGTTTTCTGTGGTAAATGGCAAGCTCACTAGCAGGTGGTCAGTCTGCCCTCACGGTAAACTCACTAATGCTTAGCATTTCCCAGCAGCCTTATCCTGAAAATTTTTTTCCTTCCTTAGCGTTGCACTTTGGTTCTGTTCTCAAGTCTCCCCTTCAGTGTTCTTAAACATACACTCTTCGGTCTCCATCAGGGATGTCTTTCTTTTATTTCACACAGCCATATTATTATTCCCTCCCTCCTTTCTTTTGTGAAAGGGATTGCACCGTGGAGCTCAGGCTGGCTTTGAACACGTGACAATCCTAATCCTACTGCCTTAGCCTCCTGAATTCTGGGATGCAGGCATAGACTATCCAGGCCTTTCTAGACTGGATAAACTATTCAGTTACCATTAATCCAGATGCTGCACAGCCTCATGGAGGGGGACAGAAGTCTCCCTAGATATCAATGAGACCATATGAGTTGTGGGAAAAAAAATGTTTGTCGCTATTTTGCTTGTGTATAAATGAGAACAATACTTACTTAATGGAGTTATTAGAAACGCTAAATGAGCCAAAGGAAAAGGCTCCAAACACTATACTCTCTTGACAATTTTCAGTTGCTTTTTTTGTCCCATTTCCTTCTGGGTAAATATTTCTCTTTTAATTTAGGTTGCTTTCCTAATGGGGACTCTTCCGGCACTAATACACATAGTTATAATTTTCTATTTCCTACCAGATGTGAACTATACATGATCATCCTTCATGAAGAACTAGCATAGTATTTGACTTTATGTTTTAAATATGGAATGAATTAATACTCTAAAGAATAAGCTATGAACTACAAAGAGATGAAACAATAAACTGGTTTTATGTGAGATGATCTTCAGATTGGGGCTGAAAATTTATCTTCAGGTTGGACTCCAAAGCACAGTATGAAGACAAGCTGTGGGAACATGATCTATGAAATGCAAATTTTCCACCTCTCTTATATATCTAGATATGTTATTTGTACAGATGTTATGAATGATCTAGTGCTTCATCTTTTTATGTAGCAATTAGAGTAGGAATTTAATTTGATTATACAGATGCTATTGAAAAAAACTATCTCAGGAAAACACTGACTCATACAGAATGATATGAGGCAGCCTTTTTTGGAGAGTTAGCCTCCGTTAAATTGCTCAGGAGAACTGGCCAGTGTGTTAGACAGGCGAGGCCTGGTAAACTTGCTAAGGGAAACTTAGTTATTGTGGTCAAGTCAGCTATGTTCTTGTCAGGGATTGGCAAATTACCCATATGAAATTTGCTCCTGGTTCAGGTTTTTTTATTGAACTCTACCCAGTATAACTTTTTTCAAATTTGCTTATGTATTTTAAAACTGACATGTAAATTTTACGTCTTTCTCATTTGTAACATATTTTGATGTGTGTGTATGTTTGTGTATTTGTATGTGTTTAACATATACACACCATGAAATGGTTCAACCGAGCTAATTAACATATGCTTTATTTCACATAATAATCATTTTGTGGTGAGGACAGTTAGCATCCATTTTCCAGTGTCAGCATGAAGAGTAGGAGAAGGCTGAGGGCTGGAGACTTATAAGGATTCACCCTGACTCCTAGCAATGATGGTGACAAACCTAGGTCTTTTTAAATCCTGGAATTTTCACCACTCACCATTAAAGTCCCCAAAGGATTAAAATCACAGTACCAAGGGTCTAGAAAGGAGGCTTCTGGGAAATTGAAAAGACAGCAGTAGCAGGACTTGTCACTAAATGATAATCATATCCACAATTGTTCTTTCTGCTCCATATTTTTTTACAAAATAAATTGAAAATAATTTAAGCCCACAAAAATTCAACCATAGTTTTAAATATCTGAGTGAAATGGATACTTCTGAAGTATGTGTTCTATTGACGCCCCATACACTTATATCCTATTGGGGGGCATCATCCTTGGCTTGAGCCATATCTCCAGGGTCAATTATGTCCACGTCAACTGCAGTTGGTATACCCACCTGAGATAAATGCTATCTGAGTGAAGGTAATTCAACTGTCTACACATTTTCTCAATGAAAACAAAGCAAAGCTTCTCACTGCTTAGTTACCAATCAAGTTTTATTTTGCAAACGATTGGAAACCTTTCTGTCTTCACGCAGAAGGTGGTAACCTCTGTATTGGTGCATAGATGGTACGAGAACTGGACAGTTCCCCTTCCAAACTCCAGCTGGAGCTTCAGAAATCTCCTCGGAGATCTTCTGTAAAGAGTCATTTGACTTTAACTCAGTCACATAACAGCAGAAGAGATCTGAGGCTGTAGTGTGTTCCAGAACCAGAGTAAGTTGTTTTAGAGCGTGTGATGGTAAGGGAAATAGGTACGGGACAGTAAAACAGCTTCGAGTCTCTGCTTTGAGGGGAGCTCATCCGTCATCGCTTCTGTCTTAGTATTCTCTTGCTGTGAAGAGACACCATGACCATAGTAACTCTTATAAAAGAAAGCACTGGAGCTGGCTTACAGTTTCAGAGGTTTAGTCCATTGCCATCATGGCAGGGATCACGGCAGCATACATTGTCCTGGGAAGTAGCTCAGAGTTTTACAGGATCTGCAGGCAGAAGGAAGAGAAAGCCACCGAGCCTGGCTTGGACTTTTGAAACTTGAAAGCCTGCCCCAGTGACACATTAAATCCAGCAAAGCCACACCTACTCCAACAAGGCCACACCTCCTAATCCTTCTCAGATAACTACTCCCTGATGACTAAGGCTTCAAATTTATGAGACTATGGGGCCATTGTTTTTCAAATCACCATAGCTGCTTGACTTTTCATCAGAGCCTTAAGTTTTTTTAATTTAAGGGGGGGAACATTGAAAAGCTTTATAGAAGTTTGGCACCTTAAAATAAGTGCTTGGGTAGAGAGGTGAGCAGTCAGTGGTTCTCTTCTGGGAGGTCTCATGCAGACAGGAGTCAAGGGATTGCATCTTGAGACTTCTCCAGATTGTCTTCTAACCGCCAGCATCCAGTCCATTCTCCTTCCCAGCATGAGTTCCCCCAGTTAGGCACTAGCCATAGATTTGGGGCAGCAGTTAATGCATTTGCAAAGAGCCTAAGCCACAGGCCTGGGAGCTTTGTATCCAACTTTCAACTTCAGTGGTGTCTGGGTTTGCTTTAGTCATGTGACAGGTTTTAAGATTTAAGCTTTAGTTGAATCAGGAGAGTAAGGAGCTATCCTCAAGGCATAGGAGTTTAAATATTATAAGGGAATTATTTATGAACAGAATTGTTTTTCACTGTAGTTAAACTGAATTTTTGTAAGATTTCAGAAGTTATATTTTTATTGCTCCAAGTGGCAAATTTCTTCAATCTAATGAAAATTCCAAGAGGTAGAGACATTTTGCCTTCCTTTTATTTAAAATTTTAACTGTCAGAGTTCACAGTACAATACTTTTTTTTGTCTAGTATCTCCAGTTCATTCATGATGGGTGATATTTTACTAATCTTGCATTTGCATGAGTGATTTATTTTTGTACTATGATAATTTTACAAACTCCCTTAGCACCGTGCTCATGTCCCTTAACAAATATTGCTTCACCCTTTTTATTTTTATTTTTCCCTCAAGAGATGTAGGAATCTTGTTTTTTGGTGCTGATTCTAGAATTTAGAGACTTGTGCATTTTAGACAAATGCTAAACCACAAATCTACGTCCTCAGCGCTAGAAAGCTTAAAACATTTTAGTTTGAAGACATTGTCAAAAATCGAAAATTACCGGGTGGTGGTGGCACACGCCTTTAATCCCAGCACTCGGGAGGCAGAGGCAGGCAGATCTCTGTGAGTTCGAGACCAGCCTGGTCTACAAGAGCTAGTTCCGGGATAGGCTCCAAAGCTACAGAGAAACCCTGTCTCAAAAAAAAAAAAAAAAAAAAAAACCAAAAAAAAAAAATTGAAAATTAATCTCCCTGTAGGGCATCATGTCATTTTCAACTACATTGATTAAAAATAATAGGCAGTCTTATTAGAGAGATTTCATTGACTTTAGCTCAATTTAAACAAAACAAAAATTATATAAACATTGTAGGAGATGGAAAAGCAAATATGGCTTGTTCTTGTGTCTAAGAAGTATATAGTCCAGGGTTAGTGAAAATGAGGGTCATACATGTAACATTTAAGCTAAACAAATGAATATATGTGTATACACATAAGTTCATACAAATCCTGGCGCATGTGTTCACAGAACCCTGTTGCTGCTGTTATGCGAAGGCAGACCTGGGAGATTGCTGAGGAGCTTGGCTGGGTTTATAACTTTAAATGAGTTGTTTAATTCTCCTTCAGCCTCTTTTGTGTTCAGTCGATGAATAGATAGCAATAATAATAATAGCAACAACATTTTACCTTGTGGTGCTGTTTTCAAGGTAAAGGACTGAAAATGAAAGCACTGTGACTATTGAATGTGACATCATTGAAGAAGGAGAGTGCACAGCCCTTCACAGCTCTGTGGGCGCAGCATTCGGCGCACTTAGCTTGCTGCTGGAATTTATCAAGGGCTTTAGTTCTTTAAACAAATCATATTTTAAAACTACCCCCTAAATATAAGCTGTTGCTGGGTATGGTATAATATTATTTTAAAAAGTTGACTGTCTAAAGCAGTTTACTCTCTGGGCCTCATTCATCCCATTGAAAAGGATTGCCTCTGTTCAGTTTCCAGCCGGGATAAATGTGTTCTTCCTGTTTGATTTCTTCAAGTCCGGTCGTGAGTCTTCTGTTTATAGGCTCAGGCTGTAACTTCTACCTTTAGTTCTTCTGATTCTGAGGCCTTGGGACACATTCAAATGATGCTACCATTTTCCTGGATCTTCAGCTTGCTAACTGTGAATCTTGGGAGTTCACAGCCCCCACAATTCCACAGCTGTATCCTTTATTTATATTTGCTCTTGTGTCATATCCATTATATTTAATACAGGCTTGACATCAAGAGTGGTCTGAATAAGCTAAATGTTGCTGTTACGACTAGTGACCCACTAACAAAATTGTTGCTTCCTTTTTCTCGTGACCTTGTGTTCTGCTGACCTAGAGGCCCCTGTACCCCCAAGAATGTTTCAACCAAGAGACACATAACAACAACAATTCCATTTAACTGGGGGGATTAACTGCTGCTTTAGATTCCCTGTGTCTCTGAATCAACGGTCAAAGGCAGTTGTCACTGTGATGAGTCGCGTGGATGGCTCATGGCTACCAAAGGGAAATGATGAGTCGGGTGGATGGTCCATGGCTACCACAGGAAATTGGACGGTTATTTCATGATGTATGGAATGGAGGAGGTCTTCTAGGTATCTTTCAGTGTTAGTCTGCCCTGTGATGAAGAGCAGTGGAAAACTACAACTGCCTGATTCGGCTAGTACTTCTTCCTTCCCTTCAGGCATGATAATCTGATTCATAGTATTGGCTGAAAATCCTCCATCTAGCTAACATGCATGGTTGTTGGAGTAAAGGGAATACACGATGGTGGAAGAAAAGAATGATACATACCCAGCTTTGAGAAATAGAGAATATAGTTGTCATTGGTATTTCCTTTTTATTTCTTTATAATTTTTTTTAAAATTTATTTTATATGTATAGGTGTTTTGCCTGCATATGTATCTGTACACATGCGTGTAGTGCTTGAGGAGGCCAGAAGAGGGTATAGGGTCCCTTTGGAACCAGGGTTGAAGATGGCTGTTATTCACCATATGGATGCTTGGAATCAAAACTGAATCCTTTGGAAGAAGAGTCAATGCTCTTAAACTCAGAGCAAACTCGTCAACCCCACCTTTTTATTTCTTTATTAATAAGACTTGCATAAATACATTAAGCAATTTCTTCTCAAACTCTGTGATCATATTGCATAAAATATATTAATTTTGTATTATAGTATTAAATATTATTAATTTTACCTTTAGCATTTAAATTATGGACTGTTAGTCAGATGTAAATAATGCTCAAGGACTGTATCTCCCCTTGAAGAAGGGTGAGTGTGTTTTGTTTATATGTAGGGTAGATATTATATTAGGTAGAAGTATGATCTTGCTGTCATCTGTATTGGCAGGCTAAGGACAGTTTAAGAAGTTGGGTACAGGTTAACAAGAGTTGATTGATGTTTAATATGACATATCGGTTTGACTCGATGTGCCTTAATACTTGATTAAATGTTGTTTAAGGTGTGTTGGTTTTTGGATGATAAACATGTGAATTGGTAGACTGATCAGAGATCCCGATTTGAGTGACTCTCATCCCATCCATTGCAATAGTACAAGATAGTAGAGGAAGGCAGAGTTCATTCCCTTTGCTTCTGTAAAGGGACCTTTCCTTTTTCCTGCATTCACGCTGCAACTCAGACTGCATCTACTGGACCAGTTCTTCTGGCTGTCAGGCCTTAGGACTAATAATTGGCTTTTCAGGTTTGCTGACTACAGATCTTGAGATCTGAGACTTCTTAACCACTGTAGTTATAGGAGGCAATGAATCTTTATTTTCACACGCATGTGTTTATACATACGTGTGTGTACATATGTGTGTTATTATGTCTGTGCATGTACTTCTTTGGTTTTCCTTGCCTGGTAAACCTTGACTAATACATGTAATGAGTAATTTTATCTTCCCCCCAAATATTGTATCTTAAGGGTTTTATGTTGCCTCAACTACCCTGACTCTCTAAAATTCACACTGATGAATCTTGAGATTACTGTTACCTTGTTCTAGAGTAAAACTGCCAGTAGGCATTGTCTGATTTTTCAGAAGAGAGTGAAGTTTATATTATTTGTTCAGGGCACAGAGCAAGATGAATATGGGGCCTAGAATCCAGGTCTCCAGGCTCTTTGCTCATTTTTCTTTTCACTAGACAGCACCCTCTACTACTGATTTTTCTTTCCTCTTCCTCCTCATTTTCTTCTTTCTTCCTCCCCTCTTTTTTCCTCCTTTTCCTTCTCCTCTTCATCATCATCATCATCATCATCATCATCAAACACATCAAAAGAATTTAAAGTCCTACCTCCAATGTACTTCATTCATATAATCCATATAGGTTCACTATATTCGCAAACCATCAGGTTTCACTGATAAACCTGAGCACTAAAACAACAAGAGGCAAATAAGCAAATTTTATGCATTATAGATTATAAGTAAGTGTTACCTTAAATATTGTCAAAAGTGCAATAACCTAGTTTCCTTGATTACATCTGTTTTGTTGATACAGGAAAAGTAGAAATCTCACTGGGTCTCTTTTAATTAACCCACACAATTTCTCAGTATGTTCTAAAGAACGTCAAAACAGTTCACCTGGAGATCTTAAGTAGGTCATGAATATTTGCTGTAGTAATTTTTTCTTTTAGAAGGCTTTGATGCGTGCAAGGAGGAAGTTCTATCTTGATCAAAACATACTAGGTTCAGTGTTGTTAGAGAAGTTGTCACCTTTACTATTATGCCTTTGTGTATGCTTTTTTTTGCTCATTTTCTCTTTCCCTTTAGATATTAAAATTGGTTGTGGCTGAGAGGCTAAGACAGTGTGTTCCTCATCAAGCTTCTGGTCTATATTGGGCCAAAGCACACAGGAGATAGTTCACTACTGCACTTTCTATACAAGGAACTGCAAGAAGCTCCGGGCTATATGAAGATAATATGACGCTGTAGCCATAAGAACCTTGGTTTTCAGTTACTTGCGGTCTGTTAGAAGTGGATTAAGTAAACAATTACAATGTATGCTCATTTTTGCCCTTCAGAGGAGCTACAAAGAGAGTGCCGTGAGAGTTGAGAGAAAGATGCTACGTTTACCAAGGGAGGTTTGGAAAAGCCTCCCCAGAGGGGTTGGCATTTGAACTCGGCTCTTTTAAAGGTCTGGCTCTATTTGAGCAAAGATATACTAGGAAGGTTTCTACCGGGGCAGAGGAATTAGTAAAGATGCTAGTCCTTATACAACGTCTAACACTTAGTAAATGTGTGCTGAGTACGAGCATATATCACATAGTTTCTGGGATGACCTCTGGCTGACTCTGTTTCTTTTGGATGATGTCATAAAAGCAATAGAAAACATTTGTCCAGAAGCTTACTTGAGCAGTGATGGCCCACTTATTAAGGGCTTTACCTACTCAGTTTCTTTGTCTGTATCTTCGCATAAACGTTGACCACTAGGCTCTGTCCCTGAGAAATGGTGTAGGTGCCCCTTGACTGCTTCACTCACCCCTCACTTCTCAGCTGCTCACCAGGGAGCAGGATTGTCGGTTACCTGGCTAGCAGAGGGTGGTAGCTTGGCACCTGGAAGGTGACTTGTACTCTGGCTTGGTTTAGCTGCATAGCATTGGTGGCAATGGATAAATGCTGACTAGCAAGATGCTGCTAACTTGTGTGGGAGTAGCACATTTGTGAAACCCTTCACTCAGGGAGGCAAGCAGTGCAGTCCTTGTCGTATCCAAGCAGTTAATGCACAGTAACGCAAGTGCTCAGGTCACTACTTAGAGACTTTAGATGCCTTGGTTGCTCTGCTTTGTTGAATGCTGATGTCTTTCCCTTCCTCCTTCCTGACTTGACGCTTCTGTAGTAAAGCTGCTTTCTGCATTTCTGAACTTTCTGTCTTTACTTTTTTCTTGAGACTTCCCTGGGTCATATGTTCTAGCTATTATGGAAAATACAAAGGTCAAGTCTTATTTCAAGATTTTGGTTCCTTTATTCACCTCTGTTTCCACCTTTTAGAATCAAGTTCTGTTCCAAGCACCCCTATCTAGAAACTTGCTTTCCCTCAGCAGAGCCTGTAGGGTATCTTTTGATGGTGGTTATTATATCTGCCTTGTGTTTCAGGGCTGACTGACAGATAATCTTTCTATGTGCCTTTCTTGGTTTCCTCTAGTTTGGACTCCAGTTTTCTCTCTCTTGTGAAATGCAGATGCTGACTCATAGGTGATTTAATAAGTTTATAAAATGAATAAATTAACTAATGAAGATGTTTCCCAGGGGGAATTGCGAGGAGAAAGCAGTGTCAATTCTGTATAAGATTAACTTAGAATATAATCTAATCCTAAAACCTAAGATTTTGAGGTTTGTGTAGTATTTAGAATTATTTTGATAATATAATATATATTATAACTGAATATATATACTAATTGGCATAAACTCAGTAGGGAAGTTCACAAGCTAAAAACCATCCCTGAAAGGACCAGAATGCCCTGAGCACTACGGTATGATAACACCCATCACCAACTAGAGCACTATTTGCTCTTCTCACATTTGAGTGTCCAGTGGCTAGAATCTTTGATGAATGTGAAAACCATCTCATGTTTAGAGCTTACCTTTGCTTGATTTGCCCAACAGTGGCATCAGTAGCTCTCTAGAGCTAATATAATTGACACTGTGCGACAATTGTTCGCTTAATTTTATGTTTAGATGTTGGCACATGCATGTAGTACCTTGAGGACAGTTGGAATGCTGGTCATTAGAATCGTCATTTTATAGTTAAAATTTATATTTTGTTTTTAGGCTTTGACAGTTTCATGTGTGTGAATGTGTGTGTGTAGAGATAGTGAATTTTAGTTATTTTCTTATTGATTATTCTCCTGCATCTTCCTCCACTCGTACTGAAATCTTTCTTCTTCCCAACAAGTCTTCCTGCTTTCATGTTGTGTAAGGTTGCTTTGTGAGCATGGGCGTGTGAGGGGTTATTTACTGGAGCATTGGGCAACATATTAGTGGCTACACTACTGAAGAAAGTGACACTCTTTTTTTCCCAGCCACTGTCAATTGTCCATAGTCCCTTAGGGAGAGGTAGGAACTCTTTCTCATCTGTCCATCTATTCATCATCTTTAGAAAATGTTAGTGAGCAACTGAGAAACTTGAAATATATGCTGTGATAGCATCTATGTTCATAGTTATAACATGAAAACCGTCTCTTTTGATGCTTGTATTATTTATCTCTTCATTTGGGGTATTATTTATGCTTTTCCAGAAAAATAGCTTTTGTATTAAGAGAAAAGAGCACCAACAGATCAAATACTAACAAAAACAATAGCCATAAGTCCAGCCTCAGCTTCTGCATTCCTTTCTTGGTCCTTGACCTCCCCATCAGCAAAGCTAACCCTGACACCAGCCCTCAGGACTAGTAATCACTCGGTAGAGACATGTGCTTGTCTCTAGCCAATGGTGCCAATCTAGCTGCAGCCAAAGCCATAGTAGCTGAGGCTCTATCTAATTCTGTGCTGTGTGTCTTATCATAATGCTTCTGTCTCTTTTCCTTTAGGAGTCTGTCTTGCTATGTACTGCAGGTTAGGTAGATTACATGCTTACCTGAGACTTTGTGTTTGTGACAACCAACATTCTGAGTAGTGAGTTCATAAAACAGCTGTGAATTGGTTTGCAGGGACTCCAGCCCTTGCATCCCAGGGAAATCTCTCCTGGTTGCATTTCTCATGCGTCAGAATCTGTTTCTTTTATCTCTTTTCCCATTGCTATGCACCACATATTTCATGGGTTACTCCTACTGGGCATTTCAGGTGAGGTCTCTGTCATTGTTAGCTCATCTAAGTTGTTATTCTCAGTAGACATTTTGACCTCCAAAATAGACTGGCTTTCCCCACCTTTACTGCCTCCCGTTGTCTCCTGCATGGTAAATCCTAACCCAGAGGGCCACATGTCTGGAGACCTTGTAGAGATCTGTGTTCAGCTGTAACAAAGCCAACCATGCTGATCTGCGGCGTACTTTCTGTTTCACCCAGAAGAGTTCAAGTTTTCACTGTTCCGGTGTCATTAGTAATGGAGCCCCCTTTACTCTGAAAATGATCTCGATTTTGGTAACAAATGTTATAAAAATGTCACCCGGCCTCTTCCTAAGATATGCTAGCAGCTCAACTACTAAATTTTGTTTTATCTGTGTGGGATATAGTGCAATACACAGAAAAATGTGATAAAATAAGGAAATCAAGGCTATTAGTTGATTCTAGAATTCATGGCTCTTTAAATAGAGATAATACAAATATGGAGATCTGAAATTGGCCAATCCAGATGGAAAGGATTTCATAAGTCCCACAGGCTGTGTGTTCCATTGCCGTATGCCTAAGGATTCCCGGGAAGCCCTTTTCAGTTTGCGTCATGCCCTTCGTCAAATACCACAGGGCACCGCATTGACTACACACTTAATTTTGAGTGTCTGTGGTTTAAGTACTTAGTTGTGGAGCCATTTTGTTAACGTAGCTGTAATTAAATCACTCAAGTCAAAGAAGATGCCTACTTTGAGGATCCTGCATCTCAGGATAGGTGTAAGCATGCGATTAGTTGCCTGGCGCGGTTATTGCATCTCAAAATACTGTGTAAGCGAGAGATCAGATGCTGGCATGTGTAGCACAGCTGAAAATGACAAGGGCTGGAGAGTGGCGCTGCTGTCTGTGAACTAAGGTGTAAATAATGTGCGCTGAGGAAGCCATGGCTGCTTTTCTCTCCACTTTGCCAAAGTTTCTGAAACCATTAGTTAACTGCAGTGGGAGAGGGAGGAGGGATTCTGTCAGCAAGTTTTGAACACAACACATCAGTGGGAGAGCTACATGGGGACAAAGAGTTGTCTGAGAGATTTTGGGACTCAGTGGATATTATTATTTGACACTCTTAGTGTTTCAGTGGATATCAATACAGTGATATTAAAAAGGGAAAAAATAACCCACAGTGGAGAATCAATGTCTTTTTTTTTTCTGCGATACATTTTCAATATACCTTGATTGTGGGAGTTAGAACCTATTTTGGGGGCTATTTTTTCATGATCAGGAAAATTCTCTATTGTTTTCTTTCTTCCTGTATACCACTACTTAGTCTAGAACAGGTGGAGAGGGTGGGGTCTGTGTGTGCTATTGTAAGATCAGTGCAGGGTGTGGGTAACCGGTTAGTGGAGCCTAGGGTGGCTCTGTGGACGGCCAGGGAACCCTTTATGTAGGAAGGTGATCCATCTGTCAGAACTTTTGAATATTTGTTGTCTAATTTCATTGTCGCTGGTAATCTCTTACCTAAGCTACTGATCATGAAACTAGAACTCAGTTGAAAATGTTAGGTTTTCTTTTACCTATTTCCATTTTTAAATGATTTTCAACACAGTTTGTATAGGTAATCGATTGATGTTGGGAGGCCTTATCCCCCTTCTTTCTTTCACTGCCACTGCTCCGCGTGACAGGAAGATGGTAATCTGTGTCAGATTTAAGGGCATTAGAGTGAATATGCCATTTCACTATTAAACAGCACCACTTTCAAAGAGATCTTTTTAGCTCTAACTGAAGTTCTTCCTCTTGGAATTTAAGGCTTTGGTCCTACGCTCATCACGGGGACCATCTGCTCATGAGAACAACTGATCAAATACCTTAAGAATGCCATTCACTCATCCGCCAGTGTTCCTTTACCACACAGAAGAACCCCAGTTCCTTTCATCTCTCCTGGTAGATGTCATTCCAGCACTTTAATCATCTTTGTGCCTCTTTGCCACTTCCCCAGAATTAAAAGTGAAGCTTCATCGTCGGGTTCAGATTTCTAAACTGACCCTCTTAGGGTTTGGAGTAGCCATCTCGTCCTACGTAAGCTCTCGCTGTGGCTGCACAGGACACTCTTCTAGTCCTTAGAGCCGAGCTGCCCTGTACCCTCGCTTTCCATGCTCACACAGGGATGTCTTCTTGATGTATTGATGGCATGAAGACTCATGGACTCAGAAAGAGAGGAAGCCTCCGTGTTGAAAAGAGCTATTTCTTTTAGTTTCTATTTTCTTTTTTTCCACATGTAGATCATTTTCGTTTAGTTTATCAGCAGAATGAATAGTTGAAGGAATACTTTCAGTTGGCTAGTTTTATCAGAAAAGATTTTTGAAAAGTATTTAGAAAAGGCTTTTTATGGCATAGTGAAAGAAGTTTGAGGAAGAGTGCAGAAAGCTGTGGTTGCATTAGAGCAGTGGTTCCCAGTCTTCTACTGCTGCGACCCCTTAACACAGTGCCTCATGTGGTGGTGACCCCACAACCATAAGATTTCTGTTGCTACTTCATAACTGTAATTTTGCTACTGTTATGAATCATAATGTAAATATCTGTGTTTACCGATGTCTTATGTGACTCCCAGGAGGTTGTGGCCCACAGTTGAGTCCACCATGTTAGAGGGTTAAGTCTAAAGGAGTGACACAGGTTTTGGGGGGGGCGGTTATAGTCAATGTCAGAAAGCAGGAAAAATTAGACGTTTGCTCCAGGAGTGGCTGTCAATTCTCACATCTGCAGACACAGAAAGAACCATTTAGGTTGATAGACATTGATTGGCTTTAGATAATAATTGGCTTTAGATTGGCTTTAGATAATATTTACAATAAATAAATAAATGAAACATAGGTGAGCTTGCTAAGCAAAATACAAACACCTATTCTGCTGGCTAGTTTGTTCCCAGTGATAAACAAGCATCATCAGGAAAGAGGGAGACTCAACTGAGAAGACGCTCCCATTGGCCTGTAAGCAAGCCTATGGAGCATTCTCTTGACTGACGGCTAATATAGAAGGGTCCAGCCCACGGTTCCTGATCCCGAAGTGAGCAAGATTACCGGAATGCAGCTCCAGGAGGAGCAAGCCCGTAAGCAGTGTTCTTCCGTGGCCTCTGCTTGGGTTTCTGCTTTCAGATCCCTGCCGTGAGCGCCTGCTCAGCTTTCCCTGTATGATGGACTTGAAGTTGGAAGCTGAAATAAACACTTTCCTCTCTACGTTGGTTTTGATCAGTATTTTGTCACGGCAATAGAAAGCAAATTAGGATACCAGTTATGCATAAAAACATGTAGGATTCTAGAAATAAAAATTTTACTGATAAGATGTGAGCCACCATTGCTTATTTTCATAAAAACGTTAGTATCTATATGCAAGTGACATCAATATTAAGGTCCCTTTTACGTGAAATGTATGAGGTTTATGAGGTTTATGTAATAGAGGAGAGGCATCTAAGATAGTATGATAATTTCTGGTCTACTGGGTTTGTCCAGTCCACTCTCCATCGTCAGAACAGGAATGCCAGTTAGTCTCTTAGACTGCACAGTCACCGTTTGTCAACTTGACCTTCAACTTCATCCACTAGTTTCTTGTAAAACTGACAAATTGTGGGTTGGCGTGTGCGTTTATTGGAAGGAATTAAGGTGAGTGTGTATATGTTAAGGTTCTAACTCCAGTGTCACTGTTTGAATTTTTCAAAAATGAGACTGGATCCTTCCCAGCAGGCTAGGCTGCTGGAAGCATGGCTGGTGGAACTGACTTCTAGTCCAAGACTTCAATGGAGTCCAGGAAATGTGGCTGCGAAAAGCAGCAGCTCCTGGAGGGTTTGTAGAAAAACAGGATGGAGAAGCGTGTACAAGGAGAGCAATATGGCACTCTATGAAGATTTTGGACATTGATGTCATAGCTAGACAGCGTGTGTCTGTGAGAGGTGACGCTCCCCTATTTGTCGGCAGTCATAGTCCAGTGTGCTGGCATTCGGCTCCCGCTACAAGCTTGATGCAACGTACGTCGAGAAAAGCGAAGCTGGGGTATGGTGCCTTTCTGTCAACTCTTTTTCCCCATTTAGGTGCAACAGAAGGGTCTTATACTTGTAATAAAAAAGACTTATGAACACATCAGGAATCTGTACAGTCGAATTAAAGTCATGGAGGTAGCTGACTGGGGTGAGGCTGGGGTTGCTGGGTTCTACTAACTCGACTTCAACAGCAAATTCTAAATGTTTCCTGTGCTATAAATTAGGAACCACTTGCTTTTAATTAAAACCACCTGGATTGCCAAGCATGTTGCGGGGCTAAAAGAGTGCCACCGTGGGAACTGCGGTATCTACTTGATTCATTTATCCTTTTATGTTAGGGAAGGAGTCAGGTGAGAGTTTCATAGACTTGAGTTAGCATACGACTTGAGTTAACATCTGACTGTACTATCATTCCCATTGAGCAGCTAACAAGTGAAATGATGAAGGATTCAGTAAAATAAGAAAAGAAGCTCATCCTCCTGCATGTATATACGACTTAATGAAAATTTTACAATCATTCTTGATTATTAAAATAAGGCATCTGTTGTTAGCTTAGGGTTTGGACAAAGAAGTTGAAAATGAAGAGGTGGATGCTGCAAAATACCATCCTCCCGTGTGGCACTTTGGAGAAAAAGAAGGCATTGAAAGGCAAAAGTTGAGGTGTGTTGGCAGAGCTGAAAGGGAAGGAGTCCCTTCAAAGGATGGCAAGGATGATCGGAGTCCTTGCATGTGATAAGTTTGTGGACTGTGAGCTTACTGTGATCACAGCATATGTCAGTCTTCAAGTTAATAGGCAAAAATCAAAATCAAAACAACAGAAAACCCAAAATGATTCAGAATTTTGGGTTCCAGAAAGGCCTACGTTTCTTTTGTCCCCATGGTGTTTTGTTTTGTTTTTTTTTTTGTGTGTGTGTGTGTATCGAAAGGCTGAACACCAAGGTAGTGTATCATTTGACAAGTGTAAGAGGCACTGTGTAGGGTTGTAGGAGAACTGATCTCGATTGAAATGAATACGCAATAACAAATTAACCTCAGGAAAAGGAAGGAAGAGCTGCCACAGAGTTATTTGTTTGCCCTGCATTGTCTTAGAAAAGTTTCACACCTCACTAAAAAGATGAAAGGACATGCAGGGATTGCAGTGGCCGGGGTTGAATTGAAAGGCTTATCAAACCACCCGGAAGACAATTTACCGTGCCATCTCATTTTAGCCTTCCTGTGATCTCCCAGGGCACTATTGATATTGTCCTCTGTTTCACAGCTTTGGAAATTGAAGTAGAGAAATGTTAAGTCACTAGCTTCAGTGGCAACATCAAGGTTTGAAGGTGGAATTCCTTGGTCACTGGGACATCACTGCCTCTGACCATAGAAAGCACAAAATCCTTTGATGTTGCTGACCAACAACTGTATGCAGACTCTGATATAGAATCTTGAGAACAGAGAAGAAAATCCCTGTCCAAATGGAAGGGCAGCACTTGTCCCACAGATGATGCCAGGTGATGGCATTTGAAAGAGGGCACATTTTTACAGGTTTTATAATATGTATGTTCCCGAGAGCTTAAGAATGGGCATTATGTACTCAGCAATGATGGGATTGCTTTGAGTTGCTGATGCAGATATTGGCATGACACCATTTCTATACCGATACACATCCTACATATTCAGGCATCCACGCGTGCTTGTTCACCCACCCCACCCATACACAAGAAAATGTAATCACTAGAGACAAGATTTAACCAAAGAACTTTCTCAAAGCCCGGGAAAATTATTTCACTACATTGAAGGACAACACATAACAAGATGTTTCTAGAAATTCATGAGCTAGAGAGGACTCTGAATAAAATGCCTTTTTAAAGATTGAAGTGACTGTAGTTGAGCGGTTAACTGTATCTGTGCTGGGCTTGTCTGCCGGGCATGATTTATTAATTTCCCAGAGTACTCCTTGGACGAAGTGGCTATTTTGTACCCCCAAGTTCTACGAGTGCTTTTAAGAATGAACTGGAGAACTCACATGTGTTTAGGGAATATTTATGACAAACCCTCAAATTCAAAAAACAGTTTTCATTCAGAGAAAAATCAGTCTTAGCTTCTTATAAATATTTTTGGCTTTCTTCAGCATATATATTGAAAATTTTTTTATCTAACATTAAGTCTTATAAATGCATAATGGAAGTTCTACATTAGTGAAGATGCCTTATTTATTTAATGTTTTTTTGTGAACTGAAGGGATTCTCCCAAGTTATAAAAAAAAATTCAATGATTTTGTGTGTGTGTGTGTGTGTGTGTGATGCATACACGAGTATTCATTGTGTGTGCTCTTGCAGGAGCAGGCAGAAGATGCTGAGTGTCTTTATCACTCTCTGCCTTATTCCCTTGAGAAAGAGCCTCTCACTGAAAGCCAGCCAATGAGCTCCCAGGATCTGCTTGTCCCCAGGCTTCAGTCATGGGGTTCAGCCACATGCAACTGTGCCTTGCTTTTTCTGTGGGTGCTAGGGATTCAAACTCAGAATCTCATATTTGCATAACCAGGGCTCTTACCCAGTGAGCCATCTCTCTAGTACCAGTCATGGTGATTTTCGAACTCTCATTTCACAAGAGGATGCAACTTCAATTTTATGATGGGAAGTGTTCAGATCATTTCGTTAAAAACCCTATTAAATAGTTACAAAGTATAACGAACGCACAAGCAATTAATGTTACATGGTAACTAATCATAGTAAAGTCATTGTTCCTGGTTACTGGGAGATACGGAGAAATATGGAGCGATCCCCACCGTGAAATGGTTATACCGTGTGCTAATTGAAATGGTTATACCGTGTGCTAATTGCTAACGTGTGCTGTTTTGAAGTTGTACTTAGACCTACCTTTGCTATCCATAAATACTGAATATCATTGCTATGCAGGAAGTTATAACTGTGCCCAGCTACAGAATCCGTGTCACACAAGAGGTTGCACTCAGACTTCTGCTGCCCAATGATGAGGTTTTGCTAGTGTTTTGTTCCTGATCTGTGATCATCTGTGATGGATTCTGTGCTGCCACACGTTGCTCTGGAGGCGGATCCTTTACTTTAATTGACAGCTAATGATTGGATAGATCTGAAATGCCTTGGACCAATAAGTCCTCCACTCTTGTTGATGATTGTTGATGGCCCCTGTGTACATGTGGCGTTGTATAGTTCTGACTTAACCACCACTTTTAGCTCATTCATTGCTTCACAGACAGACGTGAGAGATTATGTCATGCCAGGTCTCTCCTGGGTGGATACACAGGACTACACATGCAGATAGTCAACTATGTCTGCAGAAATATGTTTATAGCCAAGGATATTACATTAACTGTATTTTTTATTAATTTTCCTTGGTCATCCTCTTGTTAGCCCTGACTGGTATCATTGCCAGGGGCAGCTGTGACATTGAGCAGTTGCTGCTGATTGTGCCCAACAACTGTCCTTGGATACAGCTTTTTCTGCTAGTGGTGTGTGAGTCAGGTCAGAGAAAGACAGCCCAGAGAGCAAGTTCCTCAGGATGCTGCCATTTCCTACGTCCCATAGGAAATGAGCCTGGAACTTGCTGGGGGTCTGTCTGGTGAATGCCCCATTCCTCGGCTTCACAGCTTCTTTGGTTTCAAGGCTGAAGGTAACAATACTGTAACAGAGGTGGGAAGAGGAGCATGGGAGTAAGATGAGCTAAGTAACCCCAAACTTCATCTTCTTAAAAACAGTTACACTGTTTCATTTGAATGGTCATCGCTTCCGCCCTGAGGCCATTGACCAGTTACCAGAATTCTGAGAAAGTCAGGTTGGACAATTTTTTTTTTGCAGTTTTCTTATTCCCTTTTTCGGGGAGTCAATTTATACAGGTCTTTATTTTGTAATTTGTTTTGAAGTCTCTGATGTATTTATTTTCAAGTGAGTTTTTTTTTTAAATCTTCTGTAGTTAATGAGGTGGCTGCCGATAGGAATTTGGGCAATACTTGCTGGTTTCTTTCAAGATGGTAAGGGAGGAAGGGAGGGAAGGAAGGAGAGATAGGAATGACTATGGGAATAAATGAGTCAGTTTCAAACCCCAAGCAAACCAAACTGACCCAGGCTTATCCCTCCCTGACACTCAGATTAATTAATTGATGGCAAAGAGAAGAATATCCCATAGTTAGCAAAGTTTAAACATCTGGAGATAGAAGGGTGTTGGAGAGCAAAGACCATGCTCTCCAAGCTACTCTGTCTATGATGGGGATGTACAATCTTGCAGTAGAAAGACATGTTTCTCCAAAGCTGACACAGCATTTGAGACTCTCACCCAGCACTTCGTTCCTGCTCTCATTTTTCTCTATTCAAAGATACTTTTCAATGAGGGGAGAACATTATCATGGTCACACCACAAAACAATTCATCCGTAGGAGCTTTTACCCATCCCTTTTTCACCCGTAATGGAATCAGCTTGGAATGGGGTGCCTGGAAAACCAGTGTAGAAAATGGGTTGATTGTTGAGAACAGTGTGTAGGGAGGAGAGCAGTATGCAGTTGAAGCTGAGAAGCATTCTGTTTTGTCTTGCGACCCAACCTGGAGACCTTGTTGAGTTCACTGTTATATTTGGAAGCAGTGGCTGTGATCGGCAAAACTTCGGTTATTCTGTTGCTAGGAAACAGTGACAGGTCTGGACCTATCAAGTGCTATTCAGTATAGTACATTGCACACTTTGGCCCCTGGAAGCTTCTAATAACTTCTAACTTCAGATTATCCCATCGTGAAGAGCAGGGCATTGTGAAAATCATTTCCTGTCAGGGGGCTCATTATTCACAGTCTCTCAGAGAAGTGGACCAGTGTCGTAATTATGACCTTAGTTCTTGTGATGAATGAGTCTAGTCTCCGGAATCTGAATCATGTGACTAACGCATTGTCCACGATTAGCTCAAGTTAGGATCGGCCTTTGGGATTGATCCAGTGCTCTTGCAATGAACTTTCTCAAGCCCATGGCAGTGAGTATGGTTCTTCCTAGAGACAGGAGGAAGAAAGAAGCCGCTTACCAACGCTGTTTCTTGATGCTCACAAGGTGTGACAGTTTTACACTAGTTGCACTAGAATGCCTATGGGAGTTAGGTCACAACAGAGAGACCCCCCAAGTGCCGCTGACAAAGAGCAAGAGCGATAGAGCATGCCTGTGTTTTTTTTTTTTGACCGTCTTGAAATACAATGGTGGGTGCGCTGGGTGCAGTGGCACACATCTTTAATCCCAGAACTCAGGAAGCAGAGGCAAGTGCATCTCTGTGAGTTCAAGGCTAGCCTGGTCTATATGGTGTTCCAAGCCATCCAGAGCTACCCAGTGAGTGTCAAAAGAAAAAGAAGCCAGCGTAAGCAATATATTTAGTAGGTAGTTAATTGTAAGAGCAAGTGCCCATTCGTTAGCAGCACATTCTGTCACCTCGCTAAGTGAATTGGCGTGCTTTCTAGAACAGTGTTATGGCCTGTCCATCAACTAAATTACTGCCACAGCCTGAGGTCCTCGAAATCGTGGTGTGCAGGTGATAGTCCTATTTGGGGAGGCACAAGTCCCCCTAACGTGTCCACATTGCTCTCATCCCAGGAGCCCAGACTTCCTCTTTTCCAGCTCAGAGAGCAATTACCGCTTCTTGATGTGGCTTTGAAATTTTAGACCAGAACTCTTGCGAAGCGCATCGGACATTCTTGGACTGCTCTCAGGACATTCTTCTCTCAGATCCACGGAGCCAGCTGCTCTTCCGCCTCCGTCAGTCGGTGTTTTGTGATGCTGGGAGGAACGTGAGCATAATAAAAGACAATCTCAGACATTGATCCAGTTGCAGCTATTTTAAGGAGGCGATTATACCAAAATGAGACACTGATTTATCATGTATTGTTCCTTCTGGCCCGGGGGCAAATTGCATGGTTTGCCACGGAGGTGACTTGAGTGTATCTCCGAGAAAATTGCATTCAGAGAATGTAGCTTCAGCACAATTCAATGGGCCTTCTCTCCACATGCGTGCTAACACAGAATGCAGGCTTGTATTGAGAAGTAATTATTGGGTAAGGTTATTGATGTCTTTTTGGTAGCTGCCCAAGTGCACTAAAATGATGACACAGCTATTAGCATAGTTCAGTATAAAAGTCCTCCCATTGAAGACAGCTTTATTTGACACCGCATATCCAAAACCTAAATCAGAATTTCAGTCGGAGCTCACAGAAGTGCGGTTTGGCACCAGCACTTTCCGGCTCGGTATCTAACACCATCTTGTATTACTTATTGTCTGAAACAGTAGCGCATAACTCTGCCCCTGCCCCCTTTGGCACATCACGTTAGAAAATTGAATTGTGTGATAAATTCAGTGCATCGTACTGCAGATCCAAAGGGAAATGGTAGCCTGCACGGGTCATGACATGTTCTCTTGTTCATAGTGGAGCTTTGTTGACAAAGCCTTGATGTTCACAGAGAGGACGACAAGGCGTGTCTTCCTACTCATACTTGTTTGCTCTACAAATTGATTCCAGCTAAAGCTAGATACTCCTGAGCTTAATCGAAGTAATATTTAGATGTTTTGGTGATGTCTGGGCTACCCCAAGGAGTAAGACAGAGACATCAGAATTCTTGGTCATTGTCCACTGCCAAAGAAACATGCATTGAACACTCACGTGGAACTAGATTTGGTGTCAGCTAATGTGAACAGTAATGTTTAGTTTTGTATAAGAATTTCTTTGCTTTGCACAAGGGAAACAAAGTCGGCCATTTCCTGATCACATGTTTAATAACTAGGAGAGCCAAGTTTTGAGCCAACTTTTTGTGACCCGCAAGCCCATGCTTTTCCACTATGCTATGTTGCCTCTCAGCCATAGAGTCATTTGTGCCAAGATGAACTAATAAGCCAGCTTGGAAAATCCCATGTAGCTTGGCTGATCCGGGCAGAGTTTACCATAGTTTGAACTGGTGTTTGTCCTAATGTCCCTTGCATCTCATCTTTGGCCGCACGCTTCCTGTTGCAGAGAAAGCCACCGTCTCGCTGCAGTTGTCTTTCCTGGATTTCTCTGTGAATTTCTGTCTTCTTTGATATATAATATCACACGCCACAAACAAGAATGTGGCGTAGCTTGAGATTAGTGTAAAATGAGACAGCAGGGGCAGAAAAACCTTAGATGTATAAACGAGGACACTGACCTAAGGAGTTAAAGTTGCAACTTTTGATTTTTAGAATTTAAAGTCTACAGAACAGCTTTCCACGGGAGAGGGGGGTGAAGTGTGTGCATTCCGTTTGAAGAACTGGAATGTAACTGGTATTTATGAGTCTCACTTGAAGGTGCCCATCAGCCTCATCTTCCTTCTGTCAGTACTTTTGAGTTTTTATTTTAGATAGTAGATGCCTAGTTTCTTTGTAAAAGTTTTATTTTTATTTTATATGTGTAGGCGTTTTGCCCGATTGTCTGTGTGCCATGTATGGACATTGCCATGAAGGCCACATGAGGGCACTGGATGCCCTGGAACTGGAGTTCAGTTTGTGAGCCACCATGTGGGTGCTGGGGATTGAGCCTGGGTCCTTTGGGAGAGCAGCCAGTGCTCTTACCTGCTGAGCCTCATAGACACCCACTTCTATAACTCATGGACACCCCACTTCTAGAACTTCTCATAGATACCCACTCACTTCTAGAATTTCTCATGGACACCCACTTCTAGAACTTCTCATAGATACCCACTCACTTCTAGAACTTCTCATGGACACCCCACTTCTAGAACTTCTCCTAGATACCCACCCACTTCTAGAACTTCTCATGGACACCTACTTCTAGAACTTCTCATAGATACCCACTCACTTCTAGAACTTCTCATGGACACCCCACTTCTAGAACTTCTCATAGATACCCACCCAATTCTAGAACTTCTCATGGACACCTACTTCTAGAACTTCCACTGCAATTTTTTGGGTTTTTTTTTGGTTTTTTTCAAGATAAGGTTTCTCTGTAGCTTTCGTGCCTGTCCTGGAACTAGCTCTTGTAGACCGTACTGGCCTCGAACTCACGGAGATCCACCTGTTTCTGCCTCATGAGTATTAGAATTAAAGGCGTGTACCACCACCACCCAGCTTCCACTGCACTTTTTGTGTGTGTGTGCTATAATTTGAAGAATTGGAATGTACTTTTCTCATTGTTTAAATTTTTTTGATTGAATGTTTCTAAGATAGGATCTTTAGCATAGATACACCTCATGTGGCTATTACTATACCATTGATAAATTTTACAGCATTCTCTGTGTTCTTAAACATTCCCAATCCTAGACATACATGGCAGAAATCTGATGAAATATAACAGCTGGCGACTGTCATAAGGTAGAAGAGATATTAATCACTAAATGGTACAGACTGCAATACTTATAGCTCAGTAGTAAATTTTATGGCAGCATTATATCGCAGAAGAAGACCTAAGAAAATACCGGGTGGTGTGTAGCAACTGTTAGGTAGGGATTTCACTACGTTGGGATGGCTGGCATTGTGGATCACATCAGGGAAAGGACCGTTTTTATTGCTCCTTAATTCTGCACTTTAAGTTTGCCTACCTGAAACAATTTAGCTGTAAACCCAAGTCAATACTTAAGACACTTTCCAGAGCAATGATCAGATGTGTGAAGGAGTGCAAAATCTGAATTGTGTAACGCTTCAACACGGTTGTGCTCTGTTTTTATGGCTCAGGCCTGACAATGTAAACAATGTTCCTTTCGAGACCCAGTTAGTGCCGTGAGTTTTGAATTTTTTGTGCTTACTGTTGGTGTTTGGGCTGTTGAAAGAGTCCCAGGCTCAGTGCTGGGAAGCTGTCCAGTGTGTTCAAAGTGCAGGAAATCTTACAGACTGCACCTTACAGAGATGGTCTATGTGTTAGACAAGCATCCTCAGGTCCTAGTTAAGCCATGCTCCTGGTGGTGAGTTCCATGTTAGCAAACCAACCAAACACCTTATGTAATGTGTTTTAAAGTAAGAGAGACACACATAAAACAGTTATGTATTGAACCGTTAATGAACACAGGGCCAGGGGCCTACAGGAGCCTCACTCTTGATTTCCCCCTGGCGCAGTGGCTCAATGTGCAAGTCCAAGGTTTATGTTACTGTGCAAACTGCTGTTTGAAAGAATAACAGAGATAAATAACAGTGGAGCCACAGCGCAATGCCTCCCATATAGGGAGCATTGTTCTAATTCAGCTGTTTAGGAACACAGATTTCAGGGAGGCAGGATGTGCCCCATAGCTTAAAGGTCTTTAAGATTCTTTTCTTTCTTTATTTTTTTTCTAGATATCTTTTTTTCTAGAATTTTCCTTGAGCATTTTGTTTCATCCTTACTTCTGAATTTCAGTACCTTTTTAGGCTTATACTGTAAGTTACTGTATCATTGTGCAGAAACGAACATTGCAGTCTGTTAGGCAGTTGAGTTTTTACAGAGAGTTTTTTTTTTTTGTATAAAGGATAATGCAGTTAATGCAAGGAGAAACCATTCATAAGCTAACATGGATGAAAAGCATGTTTCTAGACATTGTAGCCACTGGCCTATCAAGAATTCTGCAGCAACAACCGAGAACTTTCCTGGACTGTGCTGTGAACAGACAGTGACCTCTGACTAGGAAGGATTCTGTGGATGGCTAGAATTGTTCTCACATGCAAGGAAGGCCTACCCGGAGGTCACTTTTCCTTTCTCTAATGGCAAAAGAAGAAAGAGAAAACCTGTAGCTTTCCCCTTGATGTTGACAGAAGGCAAGACATAATTAATAATTGAACATGGCTAGCTGTTTCATCCAGAAATCCAGTGGTATACCGGTAAGTTTTCATCAATTTGGCACACACAGATATCACATGGGAAGAGGGAGCCCCAGTTGAGGAGTTGCCTCCATCAGATTGGCCTGTAGGCATGTCAGTGGGGGCAGTTTCCTAATTAGTGATTGATGTAGGAGAGTCTGGCAAAGTTACCACTTGGCCTGTGGTTCTGGGTTACATGAGAAATCAAGCTGAGCAAGCAAGGGGAAACAAGCCAGCAAACAGCTTTCCTTCCTGGTTTTTGCCTCTGCACTTGCTTGAGATCCTGCCATGATTTCCCTCAGTTATGGACTGTGACCTGATCTTGTTGGCTTCACTCTATCATAGCAACAGAAAGCCACTGAGCACAAATGGACCTTTGCATAAAACACTGCAAATTCAGTTTACTGAGAACAGTTCTTTGTGGATTATTTTTAGAACGTACTGGTGTGGATTATTCATGAACGTACTGGTGTGGTCATTTAGCTAGAGAGACCATGTAAGCTGATTGCTCTGTCCCTTAGAGTGTGGTTCCAAGGTCATTTACACCATGATCAGCTGAGGCTGTGAGCATGGCAGATTCCACAGGGACTCAGCTCACTGTGACACGGTCAGAGTGTGGGATCATGACTCAGGTTATCTGTGTTTTTAAAAAAGACAACTCCTGTAGGTAGAGCAAGAGCGTCTATGTTTTAGTTCAGTACTCTCCCTCCCATCCAATCTCTTGTTTTCATACCTACTTGCCCCCAGTTCACCTAAACATCTATCCTATTTCCCCTTCCCAGAGACAGCCATGCATCCTGCACTAAGTGCTCCTTGTTACTTAGCCTCTCTGGGTCTGTGGATTATAGCATGATTATCATTTAACAACTTTGTACATAGAAATAATGTGTCTTGATCATTCACACTTCCAACTTCCTATTCCCATCTGTCCCCTAAGCATGTTCTTCTCCCTCCCTCCTTCCCTCTCTCTTTCCTTCCCTCCCTGGCTTTTTTCCTTCCTTCCCATAGTCCACTGAGCTTGAGTAGTGCTACATGCGTTATCCTAGCCAGCCTATTAGTGGCTACACCAATAGAGGAAAATGACTCCCTCTTTCACAGAGATTGTTAATTGCTCCTCAGTTAGATTGGAGCCTCATGAATCCCTACCTCATCCCTGTTGGAATCATCGACTGACTTGCTCTTGTACAGTTGTTGAGCAGGTAAGAGCAGCTACTCTGAGTTCATGAGTGCGGTGGCCAGGTCGTGTCCATAGGACAGCATCTCACAGCGCTCTCCCCATCCTCTGTCTCTTATAGCAGTTGTTTCCTCTTCCAAGATGTCCTTTGAGCCTTGGAGGGGCAGTTAGGGTCGGGCAATCAGCTAGCATCTCTTCTCAGCATGAGAGTGCTGAACTAAAACATTGGACTGGCCATGAGTCTTTGCCTTGACTGCAGAGATTCTCTGAAAGACTAAGCACAGCAATAGCCTGTGGGCATAAACATTAACTACTTACAAGGCTTTTTGACAATATACCTGTTAGGCAGAGCAACAGTTCCATTACCACACAAGGGCCTCTGGAATGCTAAACCATGGGCTTTTGAGCAGGCCTGCAGTAACCAGCATGGATTCCTTCCTGTAGAGCAGACCTCAAATCAGAAAACAGCTATTTGTGCCCATAATAGGCATGCCATTATTGTGTTGGTGGGCGTATTTTCCTGGCAGGTCAGTGTTACACTATGCAGGGTCTATACTGAATATACCAGCTGACCTTTCTTCCCCAGTGCCATGTGTAGCGCCTTTCGGGATGATGAAAGCTAGCTACCAGAGAGAACGTTTCTAGTTCCTTTCCAGCTTGATTGTTTTATGTGCTGCCACCAATATGTGTGTATCTTCAGTGGTGGGCTCTTTGTGGTAGGCAAAGAAGAGCAACCAGAGGCCATAAAACTTTAACCAACATCTTGGTTTCTTTGCACTGGTTTACATGGGATACAGCTGAAGGAAAAGAATCAGCTTCTGAGACCCAGTCAGGCCTTTGAATTCCTTTATACACAAGGCACAAATGCTCATAGCTGTTGTTAGGAAATCAATTTGATTCCGATCATTGTTTAAAGCTAATGAAAGTAACTCCATTTCTTCCCAGAGTCACATAATACAGCTAGTGAAACAATAAGGTAGATTTGTAGGCAATCTGTGTAGCAGAGAGTTATTTAAAACAATAGGGTTTTTTTTTTCATTCAGCTGTGTAGATTTATTTAATCTTGAGCACAGGACTGACAGCCTCCTTTGGGAGTATGTCTGGTTTATAGCTGTGAAGACAACGTGACCTTCTTAAACTCTCTCGAGTCGCTGAGGAAACAGTTGACTAAGTGTGTGAAGGGAGTCTTCTAAATCCTACCTGTAGCGTTAAAGTGAAGGGGGGAAAAGTTTATAAATTGAACAGTTGAAATGTTCTATTAATGATTGAGTTAGGTATTAAAAAAACACAAAGAGCCAAATAATAATTGTGGCAAACATAAATTCTTTTAAATAATTCATAGTTGCCCAAAATATATTACAGATTTGAACTTGTAGCCTGTCAAGTTGCTTTGAAAGCCAGCTTTTTAAAAATAAAATTGTTCAAATGTTACTATTAGAATTTAAGTTAAAGAATAAAGTAATTTGGCTAGATGTGTTTTATGCCTGTAATCCCAGCACTGGAGGTAGAAAATGGCAGATCTCTGAATTTGAAGCCAGCCTGGTCTACAGGGCAAGGTCACCCAGGACTATGTAAGGAGACTCCGTATCTTGTCCACCTCTCCCAGAAAAAAGAAAGAAAAAAAGAATAAAGTGATTGGGAGCATTGTATGTGACTATAAAACATGACAATAAATATGCAATTATGAGTAATAATTTAATGCTTGGTTTCCTTTGAAGATTGTGTGAGAGCCTCTTGAAGTATTTGTGGCCATTATACTGAAAGTCACACCCCGTGACAAGTTCACCACCACTTTCAGGGTTGTAATAGCTAACAACACTCGCTCCTCTTGTGTCTGCATGAGAATTTTTACTTCATTTTTGAAAGGGATACAAAGTTCTTACAAGTTATAACACCCAGGAAAACTAACATAACAATAATATTAAAGGGTAAAGGGTTTTCATTTTCAATACGCTAGGAACTCATGTACTTGGTAGGGGGGTCAGTAAGGGAACGGCTAGGAGAGCTAGGGTCTTAGTGACAAGGGCTCAGAGCCTTTAACAGTGAAAGTGTGAAGTTGGTCCTTTAATAACATGGTGGTGCACTCAGTGTGATGTTACAAATAGCGCTGGTTAGTGAGAAACATTAACAGAGTTGTTTGGTATCTACGCCTCTTTCTAGCTCCCACCTCGTGAAGTGCATGAATATCTGTTTTGAATAGTAAAAGTAAAGCAATTCCACAATGCACTTTAAAGTCAGCGAAAGCTTGCTGTGTTCACACATATTTTTTTTTAATGCTCTTGCAAACCTGCACTGTGATGAAACTCATTGCCACGTCAGATGAGCTCACTCATAGAAAGTGACTCCTACAGGTAGGGATCTTAAAAGCTGAGCCCAGACTTGGAGAACTCATTGAGAAACTATGAATTTTCATTCAATTTGGATTGGCAGTTAGGCAAGACTTGAAGGCTTTGAAGCTGCCTCATTTCCAGAGACAATATGTTCGTTCAAAGGGCATTATAGGGCTTTAATTTTTGCCATAGAATTTTTATCAGTCCTCTACTAATTATTTAGTCCTTGATATGCATGAGACATTGGCTGGGCTGGGAAACCTGCCTTTGGAGAAGTTTCTGTTCTAGGCATTCACTCTCATGTTTGGCTTACACACTGCTCAGTCTTGGTTCTACATCTAAGCTGTAAAATTTTAAGGAAAATTCCCTATATATACCTGTAAGATGTTTGTCTACTGACATTCTTTTCAGGGGAATTATAAAGCAGAAACCTCATAAACAACTAGACACCGAGGACAGTGAAAGAACAATATTACAGGGAATAAATCATGTTTTGTTTGATAACTAAAGAGAGAAAATTGCTTCCATCTGTTCTAAAGGAATTTGAACTTAGTTTCTAGAATTTAAATTTCAATAAAGTAGTTTTGGAGCTTTGTTCTATTATCTGATCTTAGTGAAGTTTTCTCTTTGAGGTTGAATTTGATTGCAATATTGGAAAATGTTTCTGTGTGTTCTGGTGTCCTATTCAGAACAGTAGAACTAAGTGTATGGTGGTCAGGATATCACTACATTTGATGCATGATAGAATTAATGTAACCTTCAAATCTTCATTTAAAATGCCATTAAAATTCTTTGCATTCCATGGGATGAACCATAGAGCGTCTGGTGCAAATCTTTCAGATAGTCTTTGTGTCTAGTTTGAATCGCTTTTGTTCATAGGACTCTGTGCTCACTGCAGGGCTGTCTCTGAATATCTCATCAGCTGAGATAAACCACAAGTACCTACAGTGAACTGGATGTCTGCATAATCTCAGGAAATCTTCAGATTCAGATATGGGTTCACCAACAAGCAAAATCAGTTAATCTTTGTAATAAAATGTGATGAACACATAAAAGAACCACAGTTCACATGGCTGACGTCATACTAAATGTCTTCCAGAAATCAGGGATTGTTTTCATAGTGAGCTCTCTCTCTGTCTGTGTGTGATTTTTTTCCCCCTATAGAATATACAAAGACCCAATTGATGGAGAGCTCAGAAACAATCACTGGCTATGATATGGACTCATTGCCTTTATTAGATTAAAATTACGGCCGTGGCACTTCATACCTTCTAGCTTAATTTCTGCCTAGAAAATGAATCATTCATAAAGATTTCCCATAATATTATTCAATCCAGATACAAATAAACACGGCAGATTTTAGTTTATAGTAAGCATGGAAACAAATGCGCAACTGTTTTTAGCATCACTTTTTTCCCTAGCAGGGTACCAAATAAGTTGATTTATTGGGTTTTTAATTGGCCTTTCGTAATTGCATACTGACATGTGGGAGGCGATCTCAAGAAGACATCAAAATGACAGCTATTGGACATCCATTTTCCCTCAGGCAGCAGTCTTAGGCGTGCTTGCCCTAGGACACATGAGCTCCCTCGGCTCATGGGATATGTCAGAAGTAAATGACAATAACCACAGGTAGGTAAAGCAGGCAAACCAAAACTCACATCTTTTTTCCTTTTTGTGCGGTGTCACAGAGAACTGTGGTCTGTGTAGGGGGTAGCTAAGTCTGGAGGTGGGAGCTCAAACCTGGTAGCAAGAAGGCTTACATGGTTTGCTCTCAATCTTCTTTGTATTTCTAGAAACAAAAATTCCTCATTCCCTGTGACCACTGACTGAACTTCCCCAAAGCACACGCCCTCGAGAAGGGAGCAACAGTGTGAACTGGTGGCAAGTGTACTTGGCTGGAAAGAAACCCAGCCATGTGTATGTACCTGCAACCAGAGTCTTCTGTGGCCTCTGTTCCATCACTTGTAAAACAGGATTTGTAGATGCCCTGCACAGTTTCTTCCCATTTGTTGTATTGTGATTTGGTAATTCTATATATTTATATTTATAAAAATCAAACCTTTCAGCCTGGTGAACTTGTGTTCATAATTGCAGAAGCTTCAGGTGAGGCCCATAGCAACATTCCCAGGGAGTTTGTGTTAACTGGAAGTTTGGAACAGCTGTTGGTGCTCTGTAGCTAACCAGGCTGACATCCCTGGAGCACATCTCTAGTGCAGGAAACAGGATTTGATAAGACAGTTATCATTGGGCTCAGGCATTCTAAGTAGGACCTCCTTTGGAATATCAGAGAAGATAATACAGGAAGGATTATCACTATAGTGGTAACCCAAAAATCTATTTTAGGCTGGAAATACAGGGTTCAGCACTCCTCCATTGCTGGTGGGAGTGCAAACTGCTACAGCCGCTTTGGAAATCAGTATGGTGATTTCTCAGAAAATTAGGAAACAACCTACCTCAAGACCCAGCAACACCACTTTTGGGCATGTACCCAAAGGATGCTCAATCGTGCCACAAGGACATGTGCTCAACTATGTTCATAGCAGCATTATTTGTTATAGCCAGAACCTGGAAACATAAATGCCCCTCGATCGAAACATAGATAAAGAAGATGTGGTACACATACACAATGGAGTACTACAAAGCAGAAAAAACTAATGACATCTTGAAATTTGTGGGCAAATGGGAGGATCTAGAAAGCATAAAGAAAGACCCAGAAAGACAAATCTCATATGTATTCACTCAAAAGTGGCTTGTAGACATAACACAAAGAAAAGCAGCCTGCAAGTCACAGTCCCAGAGAACCTAGACAACAAAGAGGATCCTAAGAGAGACACACACAGATCTAAGCTACATGGGAAGTAGAAAAAGACAAGATCTCCTGAGCAAATTGAGAGTGTGGGATCATGGGAGAGGGTAGAAGAGGACGGGGGAGGAAGGGAGGAGAGCAGAGAAATAAAATTTCTCAATAGCTCAATAAAAACAACAAAAAAGAATCTATGGAAACAACAGGAGAAATAGTATGACTTGGGTGACTGAATATAAGTATTTTTAAATTTCAAAAAAACTGGAGAGTTCACTGTGATATCATTAAATTGAAAACTTTCATAGAAATAGTGGAAGCTGATTGGTCTTTTACTTTCTCCCCTGCAAGAGTACAGGGTTGCACATCCACACACACTTCTTCAGAAGGGTAAAGGTTAGTTATTTATCTGCTTATTCGTGAGCAGAGGATGAAAGTGGGTGATATATATATGTGTTAGGCTTTAATCAACAGAAGTTCAAAAGTGAGCACATTTCCAATGTGCTCCCAAAGTTAGGGTGCTTCTGTGGCTTCTGGCATGGGAACTGAGAAAATCGACTATGTTGTTTGAAGAAGGACGTGGCAGAATGACAGATTATATCACTGTCTAAACAGAAGCTGGATTGTCCTGAGCTTGTATAGAATTGATAGCTTAAGGTCTTCCTGGGGCTCCTCTCTTAAAGCTGCCCGAGAGAGTCAAGTTGGCTCAGCTGCAAAGCAAGAAAAGGAGACAACTGATTGTGTAGAATTTTAATCTTTTGTGATGCTTCACGCCAGCGATCTCGCTGTAAGCCATGTCTCCTCCATCAGAACCCTTTTGTGCTGTCTCAGATTACCCCTTGTTAAACATAAAAAAACCAGACAGCAGAATTTGTCCTAAATGTGAGCAGCCATCTTCTAATTCCTGACAGCTGAGCAGGGGTTGTACCAAGTGTTGTGGAGTCGATACGTGGGCTGCTGTCAGTTATCCATAAGGATGACCCCTCTGGGACAAGTACAACCCTCCTAAGGAAGAGAAGAATACAGTAGAGATGTAGGTGGATAGGATCGGAAGCCGAATGACAAAGCTGGCTCGTCATTGAGCAGCTATGGGAATGAGGTGGTTCCACGTGATCTTTATGTAACCAGAACTGTGGATTTTGCCACATTCCACATAAGCCAGCTCAAGGCTCCTGTCCTCTGCGGCTTCATACTTTTTAAAGTTTCAGTGTTTCTAGATGCTAGATTAGCATATTGCTAGTATCTTTTCCTTAGGGTTTTTTTTATACTTAAATGACTACAAAAAAGGATTTGCACAATCTGACACATAGTTATAGTTCTATTTGGTATATTTCAAATAAACATACTAATTTACAACCAAAGGAATAAATAAGATTATTATTCAAATGTCAAAATGAAGAAAGTCAAATCTTGTTTCAATGAAATATAAAGGAGTAACCAATTGCTGCAATCACTTTGTATGTGACTGTGCTAGACACTACATTATTATTATTATTATTACTATTATTATTTTAAAATTCTGGTGGCACTGTATATCAAAACAGCTATTTCCAAGAACAGGAGAGAATGTAAATTGTTGTGATCACTGCACTTAGCATTCTTAGGGTACTGAACATTTTTTTCAAGTACTTATTGACCTATTTATGTAATTTGTTAGAGAAATGTCTACTTAAACATTTTCCCCATGGTTAGTTGCATTACTTGCCTTTTTACTGTAGATTTTTAAGAGTTCTGTATAGTTCTATATATTTTCTGGAAGTGGCCTTGGAAGCCGCAATGTCTGTAAGTCTTGAGGATGCACGGCTCATGAACTTTGTCTCAGGGTTGCCTGTGGTTTTGGTAGTATGTCTTAAGAAATTTCCTAATCTGGAGTCATGAGAGTTCACCCCTGGTTTTCCTTCTTAGGGTTTTATAGTTGTGGTCTTAGGTCCAGATTTGTGTGCCATTTGCAATAGCATCTGTAGGTTTCAGGTGAGGATTTAACTTTATTTCTTTCCTATGAATATTTGTCTCAGCACCATTGGATGTTCCTCATTTTTTAATAGTCCTGATGCTCTTGTCAAAATTAGTTGACCATCAATATAAGTTCAGTGTCTCCAAGTCTAGAGTTTCCCCAATGCAATCCCACTTAAATAAGAATGGTTTCTTTTTGACATTTCATAACTTCTTTTTTTTATGTCTCAGCTGAAACTAATTTAAAAACACTTAAAGATTTATTTTTATTATATTTAATTATGTAAGTGTGTGAATTTCTCTCTCTCTCTCTCTCTCGCTGTGTGTGTGTGTGTGTGTGTGTGTGTGTGTGTGTGTATCGGTGCAGGTGCCCTTGGAAGAACTGCCCAACATGGGTGATGGGAATTGAACTCATGTCTTTTGCAAGAACAGCACATGCTCTCAACTACTGAACCATCTTTCTAGCCCCTAAAACTAATTGTTTACCAGTTCAATAGACATTATCTTTCTTACTGAACATCTGTAAGTTAACTTTCTATAGAAATGTTAACTATTACACTCAGAGGAAAAGTATTAATGCAAATTGGAGTTGCTTTTGGCTATCAAAGTAAAAAAGAGCAATTGTAAGTCCTAGTTAAGTCAGAAAGCTAGTAGTAATATACATTTGATTTTACAAAGTAGGAAAGACAGTGTTGAAGAGTGGTTTTTGTTGTAGTCATTCAAATAATATGTACTAATGTGGATACTGTGTTCACCGGAGGTATGCTAAGCCATAGGATACAATGGTGAGCAAACAATGACTTCTGCCCTCATAGGCCCGTACTTTATAGGTCTGTTTTATAGGCTTATAGGCTTATAGGATTTATTTTATAGGTCTTTGGCCTCTCAAAATCCTGATGAGAAGTGGAAACTTGGATAACAAAGAACCGGTTGTTGATTATTAAATGGGAGGGCTGAGTTTAGATATCTCTCTGTGTGGATCTTTCCTCTCGATCTTTAGGCAGAAGAACAGAATATAATTTTACCAGGGATGTTAACGTTTTTCCTGTAAGCAGTGATTACCCTACATAGCAGCTATGCATTATCCTTATATTTAAGATTACTTCTGCAACAATATTTTTCTGCAAAGTATTGTTGTGATCGACACAGCCCAGATGTGAACCATGAAAGTTAGTGTAAACCTCACTTTGTTTGATGGTTTATTAGCTTCTAGAATGCAATGAAAAAGAAATCATGTGCTTTCAGAAAACAAATGTTTGTTTTGTAGAAGACAGATCAAGTTGGTGGAGTAGCTCCCTAAAAATGACCTCAGTTATCACCTCAACTTCCCATAGACTTTATCTGCCAACAATTGCTTGATTTAAGGTGCATGAATCTGCCAAAGGATTTAGAAGTTCTTTTTTTTTAAATAGTTTTTTATTTTTAGTTTATGTGCATTGGTGTGCATGTATGTCTGTGAGAGTGTATCAGATCTTGGAGTTACAGACAGTTGTGAGCTGCCATGTGGGTGCTGGGACTTGAACTCGGGTCCTCTAGGAGAACAGGCAGTTCTCTTAACCACTAAGCCATCTCTCCAGTCCCTAGAAGTTCTTTTATAACTATAAAGTTCCTCAGTGTAGAGAAATAAAATTTGCTGAGCTAAATGTTGATCACAAAGCGATGCACTGAGCTGAGGAAGAGTCTCCAGACCCAGGCAGACTATGGTGTAGTTGGATTTTCTTGTGTATCAGATTAAAGAAAAACATATAGAGTGCATGTGTTTCTAATCTGAAACCAGATTTAACTAGAATGGGACTTGGCACAGTCTTTCTCCTCTGATGTGCCAGCCATGCCAGGGCGGAAGAGTACCAGGGCACTCACTGGGCATTTAGTTAGTGCCCTGTCTGGCATCTCTGACTCCTGTCCAGCAGCTCTGATGGGCTTCAGTTTCCTGGAGCAGAAGGAAGGGGATTTCTTGATGCTTTTCTGATGTGCATTTGATTTCATATTGACACAATTTTTTTTCCCAATTAGCTCTCCTGCAGGGTTCTACTTTGGGGGCAGATTTAATTTTACATATTTTTAAAGATTTCAGTTTTATTCTGTGTTTATGTGTCTGGTTCTGTGAGGGTTCGTGCATGTGAGCACAGTACCATAGAGGCCAGAAGCAGACTTTGGAGCTCTTGGAACTGGAGTTACAGTTGTGATCAATTTTATTTCAAAATTCTATTGTTTGGTAATATATATATATCTTAACAACTGTAAAATACTTTTCATTAGATTTTTCTGAGAAGATGTAATCCAGGTATCTGCTTAGTCTTTTAAATTTTGCATAAAACAATGTAGATTGCTGTGGTTTCTATTTTTAGTTTCCTATAATGATCATGTATATAATAATCCCATTATCTTCTTTTATTCTCTTTTCCATATAATCTCTTTCTTTCCCTTCATGATCCCCTTTCTGGTTTGATGACCTACCCCACATCACCACACACACACACACACACACACACACACACACACACACACACACATACTTTTAATCTATGTTCTACATATGACAGAAAATATTCAATGTTTTCTCTTTGAGTTCGGCTTATTTCACTTAACATAATAATTTCTAGTTCCATCCATTTTCCTGCAAATACCATGATTGCATTTTGTGTTGTGGCTGAATAAAATTCCATTATGTACATGCACCACATATGGAGACATATTCCTATGTATCCAGGCTGGTTTATTTCCACACTGTTGTGAACAGTGGCAAAATAAACATGGATACGCAAATATTTCTGCTGTGTGTTGACTAGATGTTAACTCTGCCTGTCTCTAGCTGGCAGGATTCTCTTCTGTTCTGCAGCCCTCTTCTCACTGGTGGTCATCTCCCTTTCTGTACAGAAGCTTTTTAGCTTCCTGTTTTCTTATCTGCCATTTTTTGAGATTGTTTTCTAGACTCTAATATTAGAGCCATTTCCAGATATCCTTTGCTTGTATCTTTATCTTGAAGTATTATTGCTCTGGCAGTGGCTAAGTTTTAAAACTTTGATTAAAGTTTTTGTTTCCTTTGCAGTTAACTTTTGGGCTGTGTTAGAAATATGGGTCTAGTGTCACTCTTTTATGTGTTTTCTGAACATCGTTTGCAAATCAGGCTTTTTCTCTGGTGTATTTGACACTTATTTTAAAGATTTGCCATAGCTGTGTAGGTTTGTTTTTGGATCTTTTATTCTATTCTATTGTCTGTCTTTGCTATGCCATAAGAGTGTAACAGAGAATTAAGTATGAGATACCTCCAGCATTGCTTTTTTTGTTCAGGGTTGCTAAACAGGGTCTCCTGTACTTCTGTGTGAATTTTAAAAATCATTTTAAAAATCTCATTTTATTTTATGTATATGAATATTTTTTCTGCATGTATGTATATGCACCAAGCATGTGCCTGGTGTCAGATCCCCTGGAATTGGAGTTTCAGGTGGTTGTGAGGCTGGAACTGATCTGGGCCCTTCACAAGAGCAGCAAGTGCTCTTAACCTCTGAGCCACCTCTCCAGGCCCAGGATTACCTTTTCTAATTCTGTAAAGAGCATCATCAAGAGCTGGGTAGAGACTGTGTTGAAAATCAATATTCACAGCATGGGTTCTCCCTTTCCACGAGCATTACATGTCTCACCAGCGTCTGAGGTCTTCAGTGTATTATCCACACAGAAGGCAAATGTCTACATTTCCATTGCAGAGACTTGTCACCAACCTGGTTAAGTTTATTCCTGGGTATTTATTGATTTATTTTTGAAGCTATTGTGAGTGGAACTCCCCACGGGTTTCTTTCTCAGCAAATATGTTATCTATACATAGAAAAACTACTGACTCTTTAATGTTGATATTGTATCCTGTTTTGTTTTTTTTTTTTTTTTTTTTTTTTTTTGCTGAGAACATTTATCAGGCCTAAAAGTTTTCTGGTGAAGTGGTAAAGTCTCCAAGGTAAAGAGATATACCACCTGTAAATAAAAATATTTTGATTCTATCCATTGCTATTTGTATCTTTTTTATTTTTCTCTTGTCGCTAGGATTTCTAGTACTATACTGAACAACAGTGGAGATGGTTAGTACCCTTGTCTCTTTCCCAAGTTTAAAGGAAATTAAAGGAAAAACTAAAGACAAAAAATGGTACTGTTTCAATCTTGCATGCCTTGGTCTGTGCATCTCTTTTTAGAGAACTCCATAGTACTATTTTTAGAACTCCATAATACTATTTTTATCATCAAACTTCCCACCCTGTGCTTTCTGTGGTCCTATAAACAATTCTTTCTCTTCTGATAGGGATGTAAGTGGTGCTTTGAATGAGAAACGAGAATTTTAAATTCACACAGAAGTACATGAGATCCCCCGTAGACTCGTGGATTTGAACACAGGCTCTCCAGCTGGTGTTGCTGTTTGGGGAGTCATGTAAACTTTAGGAGATGCAGGTTTTCCAGAGGAAGGAGAAAGAATCTGGGGGGCAGGCTCTGGGGGTTTATTGTCTCAGCCCAATTCTTCCTCTCTCTTTGCCTTCTGTGTGTGGATGAAAAGGTAACCAGCCAGTTTAGCATTTCTGCCAGGCCTTCCCCACCACGACAGACTCTAGTGCTCTGCAAATGCAAGCAAAACACAAAACAAAAACAAAAACAAAAAAACCTTCCATCACTTTTACTCATGGTGTTTCAACACAGCAACAGGAAAGCAACTGACAAATGCCGCTTTTCATATCAAAAGGTGAAGGCTCCTTCTACCCGTCCCTTTACTCCAGCCTGGCCTTGATTTCTCCCAGCTCAGAGGATGTGGCAGACCTGGTGCTGCTGTGCTTCAGAGGCTATTTTCAGCTAATAGTGGGTGCATTCTCCCCTTTCAAATGCTTGCTATTGGGGTGCTTCATTCCAAACCTCTCAAAGCATGTGTGCCTTGAGAATGTCAGCCCTTGCTGAGAGTTGGGGTGTAGTATAGGTGGCAGTTCTGGGGAACACTCCTGATAACTAGAATCTGAGAACCAGGTGAGTGAGCCTTCTCAGATGTCCAGCCCAGTTAACCCTTCAAACGCTGAGGCCTACCTTCATGTGCGGCTGTGAGGAAGAGCGTCCAGCTAAGGCTGCAGGATCATGAAGATAGTGACAGATTATCCCCTTAAACCACTCTCTGACTTCACAGGAGGCTCGTTAGATCGCAGCAACATACCCTGGCCATCATTGCTTCTTATTCTAGTAGGGCTTCGTGATATTAATGGCTTTCTGTATTTCACGATGAGGAAGTTCTCATTAAAATGTTAAAACAGCAGATAACTTTTGTAGAAGAGGACAATGAGGCCCAGGATAAATCTCTCCAAGGTCAAGCCAGAAGCAAGTAAATGTTTGATAGATATGAAAACCTCTATCCCTTTTACTACTGTGGTATTCTTCATAATCAGTTCATACAAAGGTGTACCAGATACCCTTCTGTGTTGCCTGACCGCAGGTGGAAGCCCCAGTTAGATGCTGTCTTCCCTGAGACTGAGGAAGAGGTTGAAAAAGTCCACAGCAAAGTGTTTTGAGTCAGATGGTCTGCAAGGCTGGGGGTGTCACTAGGAGTCTGCTCTCTGATAAAAGAGCATCTCATTATTCCCAATATCTTTCAAGTTCCCTTATATAGATTTTGGATCTAATTGACTCTGATATGTGATGTTTTTATTTATTTGCATTATATAGATTTTGGATCTAGCTGGCTTTGATGTTTTTATTTTTTTGCAAGGATTTTTAAATTATAAAACTTAAAAAATTAAAAAAAATCTTTCAAAGTTAAACATTTAAAATATTTTAAAAACATCCTAAGCTTGTAGAATGGGATACCCATTATGAAAGTTCTATCTTAGCAAGAACACTGGTGCTTCCAATCACCCCTCTGTAGTCATGTTACCCTCAGCATCATCCCAAAGATCCCAAATGAGCAGACAGTAGACAAACTAGGAGGTGGCTGGAAAGGAATCCTCGTTCCACATGGTTGGCTTTGCCTAGGGCTAGTTGACATAGCTAGAACCAGGAGTGACACTGATAACCTTGATTAGTAGGAGGACAGTCTCACTAGATATATGTTGGGCCTCCAGCTGCTCTTCCCTGCTAGAGATCTTTACTTCTGATTTGAGTTACTAAAAGCTGTGTCAAAGTTGTTTACCAGCTCTGCTTCATGAGCATGTGTTGCCTTGCCTTGAGGATCAGAGGATAAGGTTTTCACCTGTTGGCCCACCTGACTGTTGGGTATATAAGCCTACATGGTGCTATTGAATAAGGGGCTTCTTACCAGTGACTAGAGATCCGTGTTTCTGTCTCTCTGTCTGTGCTGTCTCTCTCTCTGTCTGTCTCTGTGAGTTTGTATGTTTCAACCTCCAGCCCCTTGCCCCAAGCAGCTCGGTAACTGTATGGTAGCGCACAGAGCACAGAAAAGCAATTGTGCGCGGCAGATATATTTTGAGACTTCGGTAAGTGAAAGGCAGGGTAGACATTTTTATTTTCTAGGGCGTGATTAGAAAGTTTGATTCAGCTTCCATTTGGGCAGGAGAAGAACTTGGCCTACTGTGTAAAATTTATAAGTAGTGGGAACTTGCTGGGGAAACAGCCTTGAGGAGGGAGGCAATAGGATCCAATCTGCCCTGCAAAGGGAAAGGAAGCAGCGGGTGGTGAGGAGGAGCAGGAGGGGAAAGAATGTGGGGATACAGGGAAAGAGTAAAAGCAGCACAAAATATTGTCTGAAAATGCCCTGAAGCCGGAGGCTGTGTATGTAATAAAAATTATTTATAAATAAATAAAGATTAAAAAGAGGGACGTGACTAATGATGTCACTACCATAGTCCATGTTTGGAATAGATATGAATTTTTAGAATTTAAGAAAAAGAGTGTGCCCTTGAAAGAGACAAGACCGTTAGAGGTTCTAGGCCATTTCACTCAGGTTACGAAAATGTCAGTGTAGATTACTATAGTTTGTGAATCCGAGCTGGAGATTTAAACTTCTCCCCTGTACCCTGCACTTTGTTCCTGTAATCATGCCATTAACTGAAGCTCAGCTGTGAAGGTGGCTTTGGGGGTGGGGCTTCTTTATGTTGGAAGGTTTTTCTTTCCCTTGCCTAAACTGGTTCATCTCAGAGCTGTAACAGAACTGAAATTAATGTCTGAAAAATGCCATACATTGTCTCGCAGTATATTCACGAAAACAGGTGTTTCTATTGAAAGCAGAGCCTTGGTGGAGCATAGGAACACACTTTGAGTTGGGGATTAGATACGGTGTATGGAAATTCTGTAGTTTTCACGGTTAGGATAACGATCTTCCTTTACAAAGGCTTTGAAAGAAAATGAAAGAGATTTAATGATGCCATCACCAATAACATTTGAGATTGTATTTCATCAATTCTGTAATTTTTTTTGAAAGACAGTAAAACTTGTTGCCACATATCTGAAAAGAAAGCCTATTGCTAAGCCTTCTGTTTTATCTTATAGTTTAATGTCTTCATTTTTGGAAAAGAGTGTGATTTGGATGAGATTTTTCTCAATGACTTTACTAGCTACCATCAAAACCAGCATGCCAGGAACATTACCTTCTGGGATGATCTCCGATCAGCTGTTCCGTACAATAAAAATAAAGCCTCTGCCATTCGGTATTGTTATATGATTAGTCTCACCTGCTTTTGGAAACGGAAATAGATGCTCACGTATTCTGAGTATGTGTGGGGCAGTGTGCACCCGTTGCTTTGGGGCCATCCTTTGTCACATGGAATTACCATTTAGGTAGTTAAACACAGTTGTCAGTGTTTACTCAAAGTCATCTTGCCTTAACTGCAGGTACCAGCTAGCTGATCTGTGAAGAGCTCTATCCACAAAATGCTGTCAGATAAGAAGGAAGAAGTGTGGGTATTGTCATCTGCAGTAATGAAATGTCATGTTCAGTGTTCAGGGCATTGCTAAAGGTCCCCCATTTTCTCAGTCCAGCGCTCACAGCAATATATTTATATATTTATAAGATATAGTCTAGTAATAGTCTGGTTTATATTTATCAATGGGTAGGGAGAAAACAGAGAAAAGGGGACCACTTTCTGTTTTGCTTGTCATATTTCTCTTAGACTTACTGTTTTCTGTCCCTTAGTTTTCAGGAAATCCAGATTGGTATGCTGGGGAAAGCTGTGTGGAGGGTACCTTTCCTCTCTGCTGTTCTTTGTAACACAAGGATACGTGGGAGGTTTTATTTATTTTTTTATTCTTTTACTTTATGTAAAAATTATGCCAGGTAACTTTTGGGGTCATTCCTGATTTCCAATTACCTGAATGACATAAAAATATATAACGTTTCCTTATCAAAAATCTCTTTCTTGTAGAAAAACCTCTTCCCTCCTGGGTCTCAGGGTTCTGGTGGACGCACCAGGTGATGGTGTAGCCTTCAGCATGTGGCCCAGTGTCTCCTGAGAGGAAACATCTCAGTGTTTGGCGAATGAGCGAATGCGAGCAAAAATGATAGTGTGGGAAGCACCTTTACCGGTTTTGGTGTCCAGAGTTTCCTGTATTTGGAAGCACGAATGTTAGGTAGGCGATGGAAGATGCCTGTCCAGTAAAATCAGTGCTTTGCCTAGACTGATCTATGGGAATTCAAATGGAGGAACCACACCATTTGACCGTTCCCCTGGGTTGGTTTCCTTAGCCTTGTGCATAATAGTATGATCAGCAGAGGGCCACAGGATGAATTCACGCAGGGCAGTTTCTGTATGGCTGTTAAGCGGCGGGATTTCCAGTATCCCATCACTAGGGAAAGCACGGCTACACTTGCCTGCTTCCGAAAGCAGAAAGCCTTCCCAGTGGTTTTGGATGGAGTTTGAGAGGGTTGTTGAAGAACCAGTGCTTCCCAGTAGTAGCCTGTCACCTCAGCACTGGGAGGAAAGAGTCCTGCAAGCCATTGTGGCAATGTCACCTTGAACAGTTCTGCACTAGAGTGTGTAAATTTTAGACCCTCCTGCAACCTAGCTCTAAATGCATATTTGGATGAATTAGAGTTGTAAACTGAGCATACATTTTTGGTTTGGGTTTATAACTTCTCCCCGATATCCTGGTGAGTTTTAAATGAACAATAGCAGGGATTGTCACTAGTCACCACCTCACCGCAATAGGATTAGTAGAGATTTCGAACGTGGCGAAATGATGAATGATCACATCAGAGCAATGGTTCATTTGCCATTTCTATTTTCTTCAGCCTAATCTAAACAGATAACTAGCTGTCTCCAAACCTTGCAATCAGAATTCCATTTTGAGAAATTTCAATGAAAGTTGACCTTCAGCACCTGACCCCTGTCAGTGTTTTGTCAATGAGAAGAAGCCTTGGGGAAAAGCCACACAGAATTGCGAAGAACTGTCCAGTGGGCCAGAATGATCTTTTGCAATTCACGCAGACTGTGTTCTTGCCTTGCATCACTGGGGCTCTATTCCAGGAAGACTGGCAAGATAATAAAGCATCCCCCACCCAACAGCCCACACAGTCAATTGTTGATTGGATACAGGGTACTTGGACTGAGCTGTGGCCCACGCACACTCAGCAGGCTATCGGGGCAGCTACCACTCTCAATTGCTGATTTCTTTGCTTGGCAACTTTGTAAGACACCATGGAGACTGCATCTACCCTTGGGTGCTTTACCAAAAAGCAGAAAAGTCTTATAGTTAACCCCAGCATGAGGCCTAGCAGGGCGCTAACCAGGGTCACCAAACTGTAACATGCCAAGCTAAAGGCTGCAGATTGACAAGATTGCATGGATCTTTTGTATACAACTATTAATTCTTGTATCTTCGTTCTCTTCCAACATTAGATACCTAAAGCAAGTTTCAGCACACATCTAGAGAGTGCCAACTAGAAGACTCTCATTTGGTGGAGTTCAAGGCAAAGTGCAGCTGGTTGGCTAGTCCTTTGGGATCCCTGATGTATTATAGCAGACAGTAGACATGAGGGAGCTGTCAGTGGGCCACAGGGGCTTTTCTTTCCCCACTTCATCCCTTCCCTGAGTCTTTCCAAATTGCTTTCCACTTGAAGTTGATTGAAATGGGTCTCCCAGTTACCTGTCAAGTGAAACGTCTGTGAGTTGGCTTTCTTTGCCTTTCAGTTGGCGCAAGAAAGTGAAGTTGTTTTTTTTTTTAATTTTAAATCTGGATCATTTTAGCAGACTGGAGATGACCAAATCAGCATCTGATTTGCCCACAATTAATGGAAAAGTGCTGTCAGGTGCACGGCATGAAATTTGTGTTAGAAAGGTGGTCCTTTAGTGCCAAAAGTTTGTTGTAGGTAATGACCTCTCTGGGGTACTCAGACAGTCCCTGGAAAACATTATGAGGAATTATGCCAGCTTAGGTTTGGCTAGACTGGTCTCATCTAAAAGCGCAAGATGCTTCAGCATGGAGATCATCTCATTCATCTTCATAACACCCGGGAGAAGTAGCTTGTGGCAGGTGTAATTATCTCCTTCTTATGGAGAGAGAAGATCCCAGGAGCAGGAAGGAACCAGAGCACCGCATAATGCTGGTGTCTTAGTGTATTTTTCTTTCCCAATAGATGAAAAAAACCTCACAAATATCTCAATTTACTGGAACACAAGAAAGATAGTGACGACGGAGGCATTGTATACAGTGGGAGGATGGCAACCATTTTGTACCAAAGTAACTTTAATGAAAGCCAAGTTTCTATTATATCCTATGCGTTACGTGTGTGTGTTTCTGATTTGAAAGGACTATGAATGAAAAAGAATTCGTTCTGAAAAATGAGTTAAAATAATCTTAATCCCTAAAAACTGGGAGTTTGACTTGCCTAGCAGTGTGACCAGAACCAGATGTTGTTTTCTGGGGGAAGCAGACTGACGTGAGTACTTTGGTCATGGAATCTGGAGTTGAGCCAACCTTAAAGCATTGTTATGTTGGAGTTGGTGTGGAGAAAAGTGATGTAAAGTTACAGAAAAAGTTGGACTCTAGAGAAAAGGTGTTTGGTAAATTAACTATATTGTCAATAGACTTTGAGTTATAGTTGAAGAAGTGTTAGGGGAAACTTTATTAGATAGGATACCAGGAATTTGCTTTTTGTTTTTGAGGCAGCAGAAAATCTGGAACTATAATGGCAGTCAATACAGGAGTCTATGTAGTCTGCCGTGAGCCAGGGTAACTGATCAAAGTGGCTGGCAGCCTGACAGTAGCAAGAACGCAGGGTCTTTCTATCTTTTTTTAAATACAGTTTTGAGGTTGTAGGTTTTCCATCTTACGCTCCTCAGATGACAATTCTTATTTTATTGTCAGTGGGGATGGGGAGAAGATGTGGAAAACATTTCAAATTCCATAATCCAACATTTCAAGCTGTGTCCACAGTCTGTTTGACAAGATGTAGTTGCATGGCCGGACCTAACTTCAGAAGAGGCTGGGAAAAGGGCTAGATGCAGGCAACTCTGTGTCCAGCTAAAATGTGAAGGAGAAAATGGATACAGAAAAGCCAACGGTTGACAGCACAGGAGTGCCGTGGAAAATATATTATCTACTGTGAGATAAACACTGTGATTGTCCTACAGAAGTGGTTCTCAACAGTCCTAATGCTGTGAGCCTTTAATACACTTCCTCATGTTGTAACGATCCCAACCATAAAATTATTTTGTTGCTACTTCGTAACTATTTTTTCTGCTGTTACAAATCGTAACATAAATATCTGTGTTTTCTGATGGTCTTTGGAGTTCATTTGAGCCCCCAGGTTGAGGACCACTTTTTTATAGCTAAACATTATCCAGTCTCTTTCCTGGATATTATTACTGGCAATTGTATACTCTAATCATCCCATTGAGACTTGCAAAATAGATAAGTTATCAGGATACTTAATTATGTATTTAATCCAAGGACACAAGTCAGTCCATCACTTTTTCCTATGCTCCTTGATATTTTGCATTGGAGCAGTCATATTGTTGGAAGGGAAGCATCTTAAAACACACAATGAGTCCACCTTCCAACTGTGAAATAGTAAAACTTGCAGTATACTCTGTATTAATAAATCAAAGGCGTCACATGTGGTGGGATCAGATGTATCATTTAACTGCAAAAGAGTGTGGTGGGAAAAAAATCTCCACAGAGATGGAGTACTAAGCATATAGGGATATGGTTGCCTTTTTATTTTGTAGGTATTGAAACACCTTTTAGAAAAAGGAATTTCTCCAGCATACCTCAAACAAGTTTTCTTTTGTAGGAAAATCCTGGTTAATGTTGTTAAAAGGTAGTCATGCTGTATCCATAAAAGGCTGTATTTTTGCAAAATGTATTTTGGATTACTTTTCACTCTGTTCTATGGTAATTTATCTGAAGAAAGTAAATACCGACAAAACATGTGCCTTTTCTTGTTCTCCTGGGAGTCTTGGTTGTGTTAGTACTGAGCATAGACAAGGTTTGGGAATAGACTGAGTGTATTAGGTGGAGAAGGAGACTGAGGCTTGAAATTTGTTCTGACTGAAGGAAAGACTACAGAGCTGGAAGGATGAATATTCAAACACATAATTTCCTTTTGTAGTTCTTGTGCTATGGCCAGGAGATTACGTAAGTACATGTCAGAAGCGAATTGAAGAAGTTTTGGGAATCCAGCATTCACTAGTGAGAATTAAAGCTGTAAAGTGGGTGAGGTTGTTAGAGAGAGAAGCAGAAGAGCCAACCCAGGCAAATCTATGGTCCACCCAGAGAGGGAAGAGCCAGTAAAGATACTGAGAGCACATGTGAAGGGCAAGCCTACTTCACATGATTTCAGAATAAGAGGGACCACAAGGGTCAGGGCTCATAATGAACATTGGGTGTGAAAGGAAAAATTTTAAGATGATAATGAAGGCAGAGTCATGAATAGACTCATTAGTGGAGTTTATGCCTAGAAGCCTAATAAGTGAAAGTCAGGGGTCCTACAGAAATGTAGGCAACAACAAGAAAGTTTCCTCACACTGTGGGACAATGGTCTTGTATCCTGTAAAGATTTGTCACTTGTATTGGTTTTAAAAAATGCTGATTGGCCAGTAGCCAGGCAGGAAGTATAGGCAGGGTGACCAGAATAGGAGAATTCTGGGAAGAGGAAAAGGCTCAGTCTATAGTTGTCACCCAGATACAGAGGAAGCAAGTTGAGAATGCCTCACTGATATAAGGTACCAAGCTGTGTGGCTTACACAGACAAAGATTATGGGTTAATTTAAGATGTAAGAGCTAGTTAATAAGAGCTAGCAGGCCAACCAGTTTATAATTAATGTAGCCCTCTGTGTGTTTCTTTGGGACTGAACAGCCACCGAACTGGGTGGGACAGAAACCTCTGTCAACATCCTCAGAGGCATAGCAAGATTTGAAGGTATGATGCCAGCTTGTGGTGTGTGCCTGTGGATGGAGAGGAAGCACTGCAGAGAGATGGTGGCGATGGTGAGGAAAGTGAGAGCAGATGAAACAGGTGACCATTTCAGGAAGTTCTGCCCCGAATAAGCCAGCAGCTGTGAGCCATTACTGAACAATGTATCTGCCCTTTAGGAAGCTTTGCTCTTTAATATATGAAGGCATATATCAATTAGTCCAGGCTAAATCATTACATATTTTCCTTAGCACCTAGATCTCAACAGCTTAAAATGACTAAGACATGTCTTGGTAATAGTTCGTGTATGTTATGTAAGGGCAGCTGAACGATTTCGACTGTTCAGTGTTACTGGGGAAGGGGTCAACTAATGGAGCAGCCTTCCTCCTGAGCATCTTCAGTGACCCTAGCCAGAAAAAACATCACAGCAAACTGCACACTAGCTTTTGAAGCTTTCAGCTCCATGTGACTTTCAGTTTCTGTAATGTACATTTCACTGGCCAACTCAAGTCACATGACCATGCTACCTTTTAAGGAATGAGGAAGTATAGTCATACTATTCCAGGAGGGAGAGCTAATCAGAATGAATATAAACACTCCTGAGGCTTCTCGAGGAAGTGCCTTTTTTGCACTGTTAGGCTGATTTCCTAGTTATCAGAACATTGGTGTTTATGTCTATAAAAAGTTAGGCATTAGTTTTTTTCTTTAGAAAAACAATCCTACATTCCAACCTTGCCTTGGAGGGAAAAATTGGGTCAAACACATTTCATTTCTACTTACAAAGCTATTTCCAGATACACGATTCTATTTATGTACCAGAAATGCATGTGATGATGGGGGCGATAGAGAATGAGTACATTACATTTTTATCAGTTATCATTTTAAAATTCAAGTTAGCAATGATGAAATTCGTCAAGACACTTTTATTCGAGTCGGTTGACTAAAGACTTTATATTCCATAGGAGTCCTGGGTAATTCCCTTTTCAAATGACAAGAGCTCTAGAAAAGAGACTGAGAAGAGTTGATGCAGAGGCCCACATTCCTGTCTGCAGCTTGGATTCTCAGCCTAACAGTCCTGGCATTGTGTGCAGATTCTCCTGCGGTCCCTGCAGGGCACGTGTCCTTAGTGTACAGCCCATTTGCAGTTGCGGTTTATAAATCCGATGCAGGGAAGTGTTTGGTGCACAGAGGAAGAGCTGTCCTTTTTCAGTCTGGGTTCCCCATCCAGACTAATCCCAGGAACCCAGCAGTTTCTTCACAAATGTTCATATTAGGAGTCCCCAGGGAGGCACCCAGACACTGACAGCATTATTAAGGGATTTAAACCGTAAACCATTTTAAGTGTGGGCATGACAGGAGTCGTAGTTAATGGATTTTGAAATATTTCTCGTTGCAGCTGAAACCAATTTACCCACAACACGGTTGCTGTTACTGTCAGAGAGCAGGGCTCCAGTGTGGGCGCAGAATAAAGTCGAGGTGTCATGGTGGGTGACATCCCTGTCCCTGACAGCCTCTATGTACTTCATCAGCCACTCTGTGAGATTTTACTGCTCAGTGAGTTTTACCTGGTGATCAGTAAATTAGGGAGAAGAAGAGGAGCTCCCCATCTCTATGCTGTTCTGAAGTGTTTCAAGGGAACACTTAAAGAGAATTAAAATCAAATGTCAAAAAGACTGCTGGTGAGATAAAGCGGGGTGTTCTGAGCATAGCACTAATAGCTGCACACTAGTGCTTAGCGTTAAGAGCTGTACCTTGGGGCTGTGCGGGTGTGAATAGGTAGTATGACGTTAATAAAATACTTTGGGGAGCTTAGAGGAGATGAGAGGTTTCTAAGAGAGCCTTCCTGGTCTTACACGGGCTAAGCTGGAAGTTCACAAAAGTTAGCACTGCCGGAGCCTGTGTCCAGCTTCCAAACAAACAGGCTAAGACAAAACCAAAACGATGCAAAGGGAAAGGCAAGCGTTGATGGAGGAAAGCACAAGACGTAATTGCTTCGAAGATGTGCACAGCCCAAAAAGAACAGAAAGTCTTGTCACGGAGGAGCATGTTTGAGAAAATGTGCTGGGTGAAGGTGGCTATCATGATGGCTGCAGGTCCATGCATGCTATGAGTGACCTCAGTGTGCAATGGTGTGACATTCTGCTGAAACTTGTGAGTTGCTTAGTTTTGGAATATACAAAATACTGTGTAATCCATTACCTGCTAAATCACTCGCGTTCAGTCGGTAGTAGCACTCTGTATGTTGTAAGGTATTAAACCAGTAATTATTATCTGACCTCAAACACACTGCGTTTATCTGTTGGCTGAGTACATTCAGTGATAAAGGAATTTAGAAACAGCCTGCATAGTGCTCTGTTATGGAGGGGAGTCTTTGAAACCTCACTGACCCACAGATGGGAAAGAGATAAACCATACCTGACAATGGGCTTTTTGTTTGATGGCATATCCTGTCTGGTAGAGGTACTGTCCCCTTTTAACAGCATTGAATCTGTCTGTCTGTCCATCCTTCCATCTGTCTGCCTGCCTATCTATCCGCCTATCCATCCATCCATCCATCTATCCATCCATCCATCAATCTGGAAGCTTCTACAATAGTAGGTTCCCATATGGCATCTCAAAGTTTTTTAGTGTTCTCCTCCCCTGTGCTTTCTTCTCCACTCTGTCTTCCCATCTTCTACACCATTTTACCCTTCTTCTATTCTCACCCCTTGCCCCTTCATACCACCTTCCTTCAGTCTGCCTTCTTTGGAGCTCCCCACCAATGGTCTCTTACTGTTTTCTATTACTACTCCAATTTAAACACACACAGGATGATGATCGTTGCTGTACAGAGTTTCCTTTTTTATGAGCTCCCATTTATTAACTGTTGATCATAATGCTTGCATTACTGGGGTCTTGTTCTGAAATCCTTTCCTGTACCCATAAAGTGTATTCTCTACTTTATCCTCTAACAAATTCAGGATACTGAATCTTATGTTAAAGTCCTTGATCCAATTGAAGTTGAGTTCTGTGCTGACTAAAAGTTAATGATCTAATTTAACTCTTCTACATATAGTTATCCCTTTTGACCAGGAGTACTTAAGATGTTTTCTGTTATGTACTGTAGCTATTCTAGAATCAGTGCATATAAGAAATACAGTATGGATCCATGAATATTAATGAATTTTTACATATACAGGTATATATACATTTATGATATAATGTATGAAATGTTTTTAGTCTTTCATATGCAAGAAACTATGAGAAAAATTTCTTTGTTCTTAGCATACTTCAGAAACTCCTTCAGATATGTACTGTGAACTCTACAATGACAGGAAGGGCAGCTGGTTCACTATCCTTTTGATGCTGCAAGCGTGAATTGCCAACAGTCTCAGCTCTCTGTTATAGCTCTCTGTGCAGTAACTTTGTCGGCTGATCCCAGAATAGTGTGTACAGTCCACTGAGAGCCTCTTTGAAGAAGAAGCAGGCATCCCAATCCTTTGCGGGAGGGAAAGAGTCAACACTGACTCAGTAGATGGCTTCCTTTACTTGTGTTGCTGTTTCATGGGCAGAGCAGAGAATAGCACCAGGCTGGAAATGAAATACAAAAGAATAGCTGGAAGTCCTCTTGCTGAGAGCCAAGCCTACCATTCCGCATTTACTTCCTCTGCAGAACACAGAAAAATGAGAACCATATGGGGTAACTTGTTGAGATGATTTTCGTTCTGTACTCCATTCTTGTTATGAATTTGTTTTCAAATGCTCACATCCTGAGTGCTTCTTGGTGGGTGCTTGTAGGTTTGAACACATCACAGCATGTGAGATGCAATAAAATGCAAATTTTATTTGTTTGCCTTGGCTTCTGTGTGTCATGGTTTGTTCAGTGTGACAGTTTGGAAAGCAGTAAAGCTTTACAGGTCTTAGGTCTAAGTCATGAACCTCATTTTGGCAAAGTCTGGTAATGAGAGGGAGGCTTGGCTCTTGTGTTCAGGCTACTCGTGTTATTGGGCCTACTTTCTTAGCCTGCTGTGTTTGGAAGTTGTAATAATCTATTCAGGCACTTCCTAATGCATTGGCTTTATGTATATGAAATGCCTGTTCTATCAGATGGACTGATTGAGATCTACTAAGACAAGTATGTGTATATAGTTGATATTTGTGTCAGCTGCAGTAGTTGCTCTAAAGATTATGATATAATAAGCAGCTACAACATTTCGGTGACAAAATAAAAAGCATTAATCAAGGTCATATGTCCTTGGGGCAGCTGGAGGTATATGCATCTAGACTGTACTTGTTGAGGGCTAAGGACTGGTGTTATTCTGCTCCACCTACCTCTCTTTCTGGGACCGGTGGGCTCAGCCTGCATGTTCTCGTGGAAATGATAGAAATATAAGAATGACAACCCAAGCATACATGTGCACAGCAATGTTTTGAGGGATGTGTGGGTCACACTACAGCTTCCAATATTCTGTTGGCTAAAGCATGCCGCATGGATACATCTAGACAAGATGCAGAGAATACTCATTCTCTTTTCTGGGAGGAGTTGAAAAGCTACCTGGCATAAAGCACATGTGAATTGGGAGCTATGGAGAATTGGGTCCATTGTCGTAATCTGCCAGGGGGTATTGTTGCACGTTTTCATACTCTTGGAGAGAACAGAATATGTAGGTCAGATGACAGATGAAACCAAAGGAAAGAGTTTACACAGTCACTCGTCTCAAACTGTTGCTGTAATTGGGCATACAATTCCTGATTATATATCTTTCTTCCCTACTCTGTAAGTGCTGATTGGGTGGATGGCCTCTCCCTTATTCATCGTGTTCTCCCAAGGCTCTCAAATAGGACTGAACATGGAAATTCAAGATATATCTTTGCAGTGAATTAGTGAACTTTGTCTAAATCCAGGCCTCTTCCCAAATCAACTGGGTGACGATTGATTCCAAACTTCTATGGAGCACTTTGGGGGTGTGTGGTGATGTCACTAGAACTGAGTAGGATATGACACTGTGGAAGAAATAATCTCTCCCCTAAAGAGACAAGATATGCATGCAATTAACTTTTCTGACACCACTGTACACAGCACTGTGTACAGTCTGCTGACCTTTCCAGCAGGATAAAGAGTCAGTGATTTATTCTAGTATGTCATCCCTTCTTATCCACACAACTGAGATGCTGACATGAAGGACTCTGAAGTAGATGTAGCTGAAGTCCTAGATAAGTTTGCATAGTCACCCTAGGGCTTATCACAAAGTGCTCATTCTCAAAAGAGGAAACAGTATGAGTCATAAATCTTGTTCAACAACAGTGTCTTGATGTCTCAATGATCTTTTCTCCCTATTTGGTGGTTCCCCCGTGTTGAGAAGGCTCAAGGCAAAATCTTGTATTTGAAGACTGTGATTTCTGTCTTTTGTTGGAGGTATAGCCCAGCTGAATCTACATATTCTGAAATAAGATCCAAGTGAAGGCTACTGCCTTCAATTTTTGGAAGCATGGTTATAGTTGGTGCCTGTTGGGGCTCAACTGTGAGTGTTCCCCAGGAGCAACAGGAAGGTCCCTGTTAGCATTCTTACTCTGTGAGGTGAACACAGGTCCTGAGAGGGAAGAGCTCTCTGACTGAAGTCGCTGCAGCAGCAGAACAGAGTGTAAAGAAGAGCTTCTGGTAGCTTTGGGATTTACCTCTGTGGGGGTGATTCTTTTCCTTATGCACTTAAAGGGCACGACCCATTCTAAGGAATGAAAATATAATACATCAACTTTGCTTTTCATGATCTGAGAACATCCATAAATGGATATCCACCCTTGCAGAAGAGGCCGGAGACAGGAAGGCAGAGGGTAGAGAGATCTGAGGTCTTTCCGTGGAGAGTACCCAGCATGCCTCACACTGTGTGCTGGGCATTGTGCTCCAAGCCCTAGCAGAGCAAAGCCTTGATGCCAGACAGCTGTCAGTTCGGAGCAGTCATTTCATGCCATCCCTGCCCATCTGTTGGTCTTAGGAGATGTGGTGCTTCTCCTGGTGTGTCTTTAAGTCTCCTTTCTCACCCTTCATCATCATCCTGACCAACTTTGTCTATTCTGGATGCCAGCTTCCACCTCTACAGGATGGCCTTAATGTCTAGTATAGTCCCCAACAGTTTTACCACATAAGCATGTATGTGTTTGTACATATGGCCCGTGAGAACTCAAATTTAACATCGTAAAAATCTGGCTTACTTTTCATTAAGCCAGCTTTTTCAAGTTTTCTAAATATGCCCCCTTAAAGATTTCATGGCGGTCAGAACCCGGTCTGGATGACTTTGACTTCCTACTTTCACTGCTATGGGTTGGCATTCCCGGCAGCCTCACAAATCTGTTTCGGAGATCAGAGATGCGGACAAGGACATCAGAGCCAAGTGTCACACATATGAGATCTGAAACAACGGAAATTTATTTTCTCATGAACCTGGGGGCAGAAGTTCAGGCTGGGTTTGTCATCCGTTTGGTGCTTTTAAACTCTTGATCATGTGGATGGCCATCTGCTCCGTCTGTCTTCTCACGGTCCTCTTCTGTTTCTGTTCAAGTTCCATTTTCTTATAAGGATGCTAGCCAAATCGGATTAGGATCTAACACAGTGACCTCATTTGAACTCGGTTACCTTTCGAAAACCCCATCTCTGCACCCCTCAAACAGACACAGTACTCAGGTTGTAAAGTTCCACATGAGTTTGGGGGACAAGACAGTAACAGTATTGCCTTTCACACTGGTAAGTGTTAGCCAACTTTCTACTTTTTGCCTGAGTTATTATAGTCCTTCCCCTCCCCTGTAGGCTTTCTGCCTTTGCTCTCCCACCTTATACTATGCATGACCATGGGATTAATCTCTTAAAGATCTTCTCTCATCAGTGACATCCTGGTAACTGTTAGCTGACATGGCATCCTGAGCATTGGGATTTCTGAGCATCCACTCAGGCTGCTCTGTCCCACCCAGGTTTGCTGTCTCAACTCCTGCTGATAGGATTGTTTCTGTCTTAGCTTCTCCTATCTCCTTCTCATTTCCTCTGCCCTTTATGACTCAGTTCAAGCCGTTATTTAACTCAGGGAGCCCTCTGACTCTCCTTGGTAAGATTAATTTCCCTCTGACCACTATTCTTATTGCATGTAGTTTTATTTCTCGAGGAGTGGTCCCAGGCTCCCGTGATTATAGTAATTTCGGTGACTCTTATCTCTGGTTCCAGTGCATAAATTCTTTTAGCATAGAGATTGAATCTTGTGTTTCCCATGGTGCCTTTAGATAGTTGGTAGAATAGCAACTCCGACTCAGAGGGAATTAGATGACATTTCTCTACTTCCCTGCTTGGGTTTGAAAAGTTCTGGTATGATTTTTAAAATGTAGACCGCTGCAACAGTCTTTGTGAATGTTCCTCACAGTTCTTACTGCTATGAGTATTTAAGAATGGCCTCAAATCCAAATGGTTAAACCCCAGAGGCTGAAAGTGTTCCTCATAATAAGTGGGGGTGTCCTTGAAGCCAAAGGTGATTGGTTGAAGGGACAGGCTTTGAGGGAATGTGGCTGAATACAGGCTGCTAAGGCCTTAGTTGTCTGTAGAAGCTGCTGAGCTCTCTGTATTTTGTATGGCCCTTTCTTGTGGGTGACAAGTACCAACTCTTTGTGGCCCACAGGGGAGGGAAAATAAGAGTCTGGGGTTTGCAGCCTCATCCGTTTGCATTTGTCACTGTAGTCAAATAGCAACACTCCCTCCTTTGTATTGTCCCTCCTGGCTTCCCACAAGAAATGTGTTTTTTCCAACCTAATGGGCAAATGCATAATTTATTTCATCGCTGAATGACTGTGAAAGTAATTGTTTTCCTAATGCCTGGAACTGATGTAAACAAAACCAAGAAGCATGGTCTGCGTGCTTATTGAAAACACTGATTTCTGTGTGCTGCACCGGCAAGCTGTATGCTTTGCTCTGGGAGAGCGATCTGGTGTGCGTTAACAACTTCACAGGAGCATGCTGAAGGGGCTGCCATCCTAGGCTGTGTGCCCTTCTAAAGCTGTGATTTCAGGTTGTCCCTGGGCCTCTTCCTGATGGGCAGCCGATGAGAAGATACCACTCTGAGCTCCAAATGCCAGGCTTGTTGAGGGCGCCCAGCTTTCCTGACTTCAAGACCTCCAGCCTAGTAACAAGTGAAGGAGCTAGAGATTGTGAGATAATGGAAGGTGAGGCTTTGCCATGGTCCATCAGGAGCTTCAGGCTTCTCATGTTGGCATTGTCTTTCCCTGCATCCAAAGGGCACGTTAAAGGACTGACCTGCACAAGCTGGGTTGGGTGGTCATGTGACGGAACTTTCCAAGGATGCATTTCAGAGACCGTAGCTCTGCTGTTAAGCACATACAGTCCTCCCTCCACAGCTCTAGTTCCATAGCCACAGACTGAGCTGTGCATTGAAAATACTGGAAACAAATTGTGTCTTCACTGAGGATGTACAGAGCTTTTAGAATAATGCAGCATGTCGACTATATGTAATATTTACATTGTAGTAGATGTTACCACTGAGAGACAGATCATTGCTTATATGACAGTACTCTGACTGCTATTCTGACAGCTATTTTGTACAAGAGAGTTGAGCATCTGTGTATCTTGGTATCCAGGGGGCAGGAACTTTGATAAGATATGTGAAATATATATGTGTGTGTATGTATGCATGCATATGTATATACATAAATATATGTATATATAGACATATATGACACACACGTGTTTCTGGAGGGAGAGAGAGAAGAAACACAGGGCCCCATTTATTTAAAAAAGTGATAGTATACTACTGCAATAATTTATACAGCTTCTTTTCTGCCAAGTGCTTGAAAGTGATAGAGCTAGGCCTGCATTTTCCCATGCAGTAATGCCAGTGATTGCCCACCGTTAAAGATTTTCCCTAAGGCTGATGGAATTACATTGCCCCATTCTCAGTTGTTTGCACCTCTTTCTGTAGATTATCAGCAGTTTCCATTCGTGAGAGGGATGAGCACAGTTTGAGGCCGTTTTTTGGCTCCAGAAGACAGTAAATGTCTGATGTCAGTTCATGACCTGGGCCTTTCTCAGTCTCTAATCGAATGAGCTCCTGGGAGCAGACTATGTACATCTGGACCACAAACATTATATAAATGTTTCCTCTTCCCACAATCTTGAGGGACTCAGGATTGTTCTCATGTGGGAGAGGCTGTGTTTTGTTTTCTTGATGTAGTGGCCATCTCATATTTTCGGAGGGTGGAGTGAACTACCATCCTGGAGTGGAGTTCTTGGAAGGGTAAATATAGGAGGGGTCTTGTGTATTTGGTGATTGTGTGTGTGTGTTTGTATGTTTTGAGTTCTTAGAATTATTGAAACTGCCAGAACTCTTTTGGATCCTTGAGATTCCATTTTCCCCCTTTAAATTGTGTCAGGATGCTTTCCCAGGCGGTATAGAACACCACAAAGAGATCGAATTCAGCAGCAGGTAAGATGGCTGGTAATGATCGCTATGCAAGCAAGAGGATTGGAGTTGGGGTCCTTAGAACCTGTGAGGATATTGGGTGGGTATGGCAGAGAGTGACAGGAGATCCAGAGCCAGCTGGTTTGTGACACAGGCTGTAGAGGTGTGCTCTGCCATGAAAGAATAAGGTAAGACGTGATGGAAGAAAATTCCTGCCGGGGCCTTTACACACTTGCAAATGAATACACATGTGTAGACACACAAACACACTCACATTCTCACACATATACAAGCCCACACGTATGTGAACATTTATGCATATACCACACACATGCAAATGAAAAATAAAGCAAGCTAAGTCTGGCATGCTTTCAGAAGTAAAATTAACTTTAAACTTAGCTCTATTTTTCTTTTCTGGAATTTTCTACCATTTACATCATTTCTCTTCATTTAAAATTTTTATTTACCATATACGTGTATTTTACCTGTGTTGGATGTCCATGCACAGCTTGAGTTTCTGATGCCCACTGAGGCCAGAAGGTGTCAGAACCCTTAGAATTGGAGTTAATGGCTGTGAGTCACCATGTGGGTGCTGGGAACCAAACTCAGGTCCTCTGAAAGAGCAGTAAGTGCTCTTAACCACTAAGCCATTATCTCCAGCCCATTTCTTTTAAATTAAAAAGTTCAAAGAAGTAACAAGAATCTAATAATAAAGATGCAACTTGACATAATTAGGAGGGTTTTATTTTTGCTACCGATGAATCTCAGTTCCAATGTTCCCTGGTCCTTCTGTGCAACAGAGATGACCAAACAAAGGATGGAAGTAGTTTCTCTGCAGCAGAGTCAGCGGTGGGCTGTGAGGAGGAGACATGGCTGTGGTTCTCCTTGCTCTCGCCAGGAGAACGAGGGCAGGTCTCGGCAAGAGAGAGACCTCATTGTTGCTGTTCTTTCCTGTATTCAGTAGACTTTGGCAAAGGCCAGAAAGAGCCTATGTTGTTGAAGTCCGGCTGCCAGACATCAGCTGTGTGGCTTACAAAGCAGATGTTTCCCTTGTTCAGATTCTGGAGCTGGACACTTTAAGTCCAGATTAAGGTCCACCGGGTTCGGTTGCAGGAGACTTCTCTCTCTGTCTGGCAGTGGACTCCCTCTTGCTGGCTGCTGGCTCTTCTTCTGATGCTAAACCTAGGAGCTAATTGCTCCCCTGACTTCATTTGAACTCCATCCTTCTTAGAGGCCTGTTTCCGAAAACATGCAGGCAAGAGGGGTTAGGGCTACAGTGTATGAATTTTGGGGGAATACATTTAGCACAACAGACCTATAGATACGTCTTACTATCAAGAGTATGTATTTGGGGCATGTAAATTCTTTATTTGAAGATGGTGTACAGAAATTTAGTTTTGCACAGTTGATGGAGTTTAGGGTAGATGTTGGGTAGGCCTGGGTTTGAAGTTTCTATCACCCCCTGCTTCTATGGCCCTGGGGCATGGCGTTTAATCTTCCCAAGAATGTTCTTACTTATAGAATGCTATGCCTCAGGACTGTTGCATAAAGTGCCCCCACACAGTGATGTTTATGTGTAAGGACTCAGTACATGACAGCCATCATAATTAGCCTAAGGACTGTTTACTTAGTGCAAGTGAAACTATCACAGGCAAGTGTTCTTCAGTCCTCGGTAACGAGAGAGCCTTGGAGGGTCTACAACTGTTATTTTCAGCCGTTGAATCAGCATAGACAAGAATATGAATACTTTTTAAACAGGCTTTAAGCATGACTTTCCTTACCCAGACAAGAGTCTTTACTGCTCACAAAACTTTCTTCTCATCTAAGAAGCTGCATTGGTGAACAACACAGCAGCTTATGTCAGTGAAATTTCCCCACTGAGTCATCATTTTCTGAGGCCCCAGAGAGCAGAGTCAGGATCAAGATGCAAGGTTTGCCCACAGAAAAAGGCTTAGTCTCCACCCAGAAAGGAGCTTTGGCATTGCTTGAGCTGTTGAATAAGGAATGAGCTTCCTGCAGAGGCCCTGAGATCCTCATCGCTGCCCAGGGACCACTTGGCAGAAATATGGTGGCTGCTGCAGTGGAAGGGAAGCTGCTAGCTGTGGCCTTAAAGATCTCTTTCCCTCGTTCTGTGATTCTAGAATGTCACAGAGGAAGCCACTCACGACAGGGAAGTATTCACAAATGGAAATTACCTCAGTGACTGGCTTATGTTGACTTAGAAAATAGAACTCCGATTCGGAACTTGGAAGTTCTTGCAGATTGTTCCTTAAGTCAGGGCTACTGACCATGACTTTGGAGCTAAATATAGCAGAGAAAGTACCATTGTGCATCCTGCTAGGAGCCAGCCCAGCGGCCTTGCTTCTTACCTTGGTGTCTCGCACTTCATTAGGCTCTGGACAGGCTCCTTTTGTTCGATGCCAGCACAAGCATTTCAGGGCAGATTCAGGAAATGATGAGGAGATAAGTGAATGCTTCCAAGGAAGATATTAATGGAGTGTTAATGCATCTCACTCTCTTCCCAGAGTGGAACTCTCCGGAGAGAGCTTGGATTTATTGGACAGTCCATCCTTGCCAATAGAACCCTTAGCTTCATCTAGCATCAAAGTAAACATGAGTATTAATTAAAGTGCCTGGTTTAGTGCCTCCCTGTAAGCAAAATTCCTTGAAAATGTCTACCTGGAACAAAGCCACATGCTTGCTCAGCCACGAGCCCTAGAGCCAAGAAGAGTAACGTTGCTCTCCTAGCTCAGAAGTACCAGACAATAACAACATTGTGTTCCCTAGGATGACGTGTTCTAGACAGCAGAATTTCCTTCATGAAGCAGGCTTCCAAAGACACTTGTGAAAGGCCCCTTGGAGGAGTTTCCGGAGCTCGGTCTCACTGTAAATCCAGGTTCTATGTTAAAGGTATTAGTAATATGGCTTATAAATATTTAAATTGCCGGGCAGTGGTGGCGCACGCCTTTAATCCCAGCACTCGGGAGGCAGAGGCAGGCGGATCTCTGTGAGTTCGAGAACAGCCTGGTCTACAACAGCTAGTTTCAGTGCAGGCTCCAAAGCCATAGAGAAACCCTGTCTTGAAAAACCAAATAAATAAATAAATAAATATTTAAATTTAAAACCCAGGTTATTCCTAACCATTTCAGCTAGAAATTCTGGTGCTGTTTGAAATATTTTAGCTGTCACTAAAATCCACCCAGGGCAGCAGACACAGCAGCAAGTACACTGTACCTTCCTTGAAATGTTTGCTTTCAGCTTAAGTAGTCTATTCCTATGGCTAAGGATGCTGTATTGTATCAGTACTCGCTTCTGTTGTTTCCAAGAGCAGGAGGGAATCTGAAGTTGTCATCACAGGTCTGACCTCTATAGAGCTGGAAAATAAAAATCTATGCTTGTTCCATGAATTCTTTACATAATGGAAGTTTTATATTTGAGCACATCATGAACAAGAGGAGGAAAAAAGAACAAAGATGGGCACGCCTGGGAGTTGAGGAAGCCCAGCTTTGCTTCTCTGTTAGTCACAGGTGATCATCCTTTGCTCCCAGGGCTCGAGATGTGGGCGGTGAAGGGAAAGCTCTAAGATTGCTGCCAGCATTTCTCGTGGGCACAGACTTTTTGACATCATCTTTTATTTCTTCCTCTTGTCTTCCATCATTTGTCTTTGCATTAGAACTAAGTCCTCACTGTCTTGCGATCAGGATGCTGATGAATATTAATGGATGGACATATGGCACCAAATAAGGCAGTGTTTGTGATAGATAGTCCCAAAGCACAGGCAAAAAAAAAAAAAAGTTTTGGAATAATCAGCAGTAAAGTAGGACAAAGAAAGGTTTGCATAAAGTCAGTGGATTCTGGTATTTTGTGCTGTGACCTTTATAGTTCTCAGAAAAGCAGCGTGAAGCTTGAGCGCTAATGGCAGGTCGTTCCTCTTAGAACACGAAGAACTTCCTGGCTACAAACCTGCAATTTGTCCCGGCACCTGCTGGGGTGGACACCGGGACTCTGAACCTGCTTCTCATTCTAACCGTTTTGTGCTGGGACCTAAGTCACTTGCTCAGAAAATAAGGGAAGTCTATAAACGTCTGCCATTCCAGTGGTGTTTAATTGGGGAGTTTTATACATCTCACAAAATGCTGTGTGTTACATCGCGGCAGTTTTGCCTGTTTGCCAGAAAAACGGGCCAGACTTGGACCATAGTTATCAGATGTTTTCTTTAAAGCATTAATAGTGACTTCTTTAAAACAATAACTTCTTTTTTTTTTGTCCCAGGAATAGAACCTAAAGCCCCTAAACACACCCTACCACTAAAATGCAACCCAGTTTCCAGTTTGCATATGAAGAGTATTTCATTAAATAATTATTACGCATTCAATGGGTTCAGCACCATCAAACCATAGTTTAGCCCTTGGGTTCTTGTACAGATTTCCTCCTCTGTTCTCTCCACAAGCAGCTGAAGACAACGGGGAGCCTGGACAGTAATCCAGTATTAGTTGAAATGTAAATTACCGCTGCCATTTTCAGCAAATAGAACGGAGATTCCTCAGAAGATTGAAACCGGAACTATGGTATCATCGTCGGCAGTATTGCTGGGTTTGGGTATGAAGTAAACGCCCCTCACCAGCTCTTGCGTTGGAACACCTGGGCCCATACTAGCGGCACCACTTTGGGAGGTTGCGGGACCTCTGGGACATGAGACCTAAGGGTGCTGTAGGCCACTGAAGATGACATTTCTACTGCCCGATTCACCACTGTGTGGTCAGTAGACAGCTCTCACCACACCCAGAGAATCACCACGGTGGACTGAGTTCTTTTAAGCTTCCCCCCCCCAAAAAGCCTCTTCTCCCGGAAGTTGCTTCTGGCAAGGATTTGTCGGAGCACAGAGAAAGGAGGCTAATGCAGGCATGTTGAAGGAGATACCCTCCCTCCCGTGTTTCCTGCAGGGGTGTCCATGGTATAACGGTGATCTCGAACTCCCAGAGAAGATGGGTTGGGAAGCAAACATGGTGCGTGTACACAATGGGTTTCCACTTGATTCAAAACGAGGGGAAATTCTGCTGTTCCAATAATGTGGCTGAATTTGGGGGATATTACAGTTAAGTGAAATGAGGCAGACGCAAGAAGATAAATAAGACTTAATGATCTCAGTTATATGTGGAAGTTAAATGCATTGGATTTAGAAGAACAGAGAGTAAAATGGTAGCTGCTGGGAGCTGGGGCCACGGACAGGGACGTCTGGGAGGTGATCGTAGGGTATAAAATTTCGGTTAAGAGAAGTAAGTTTATGAGATCAGTTGTACAATATTGTGCCTATAGTTAATATATATATACTATATAGTTAATATACACTATATAGTTATATATATAATTATATAGTTAATATACACTTGAAACTTGCTAAAAGAATAATTTTTAAGGATTCTTACCACAAAAATATGAGATGATGAACATGTTGGTTCAATTTAGCTAATGTATATGTGTTGTAGAACACATTGTAGACAATGAATATATATTCATTGAATATATAAATAAATATATATATATAACTTTTGTCAATTACAAAAATTTAAAAGTACTACAGTTTATCCTTTTGGACACTTAGCTATTTGTCTTTAATCTGAAAACATACATACCAATATTTTAACAGATAATCCATTTTGTATAAAAATCAACATTTTAATATTACCTTCATTAGCCATTCTTATGAGCAAAGTAGTGTTTTACTGCACTGCTCTATTTAATTTAGTTTTTTTTTAAATTTATTTTTTAAAAAAACTACCTTTTATTATTTTACACGCAAAATTCAGTTCCTACTCTCCCCTCCTCCCGCTCCCTACACCTTCCTTCCATCCCACCCCCACCTACTCCTCAGAGAGGATAAGGCTTCCCATGGGGAGTCAACAAAATCTAGCACATGGCTTTGAGGCAGGACCAAGATCCTCCCCACTATATCTAGGCTGAGCAAGGTATCCTTCCAGAGAGAATGGATTCCAAAAAGCCAGAAGAAGCAGTAGGGATACATCCTGGTCTCACTGCTTAGTGGCCTCACAGTCTGCCCCAACCATACAGCTGTCACCCACATCAAGAGGGCCTAGTTTGGTCCTATACTGGTTCCCTCACTGTCAGGCTAGAGTTGATGGGCTCCCATTAACTCAGGTAAGCTGTTTCAGTGGGTAGCCCCATCATGGTCTTGCAAACAGAGGCTGTTGGTCTCAGCAGGTCCAGCGGTTGGAGTCCCGCCTCTGAAGCACCTGAAACTGAGCACAAATTGCCACACGCATGTGCATTTTCAGAAGCGAAGACCACAGGTTGTTTTGGCTCCTCACGAGGCCACAGCCCCAACCCCAAACATGTACACAAGTCAAGAAAACCTGGGTACTGCTGAAAGATATAGGTGATGACAAATCAGTCACATATAACCCACCATACCGTGACTCAGTGGCTTGGGAAGGAAATACTTCCTGGTGAGCAGAACTCAGAGAAGTCCTTTCTGAAGAGCCATTGGCTCTGCACAACCCACAGACATCTTAGGATACTGAGAAGTGTTTTCTTTCTGGAAAAAAAGGGGCATGTCTATATATGCCAGAATAGATGCATCAAAACAGTAGTAGACTTTATCTTTTCATTGAAAATGTAACTTGAGAAACTGATATAATATTTGAGAATCATGGACTCATTATTTTAATGAATGATCCATACGAAAATGCCATGGATTAGATGATTTTTTTTTGAATGCCCATGTGAATGTACATTTACCTGCAGGTACATGCGTGGTGGCACACAGAGGACAGATGATAACTTTGGGTGTCCTCAGGATATTCTACCTTTTGATTGAGATAGGGCTTCTCATTGGCCTGGAGCTTTGTCAAGTAGACCAGGCTGGGTAGTCAGTCTGCCAGCTTCCAGATTCACTAACGTTTGCCTCTCGTGCTGCCTGCCGTTGCTGGATTGCAGTTGTGTGCCATTGTGGGATGTTTTTGTTTTTAGTGTGCATTCTAGGGATTCAAACTTAGGTCCCTATGCTTGTAATGCAAGCACTTTAGTGCATGAGCTCCAGCCTGAAGCTGATCTTTTTTAAAATGGCAGTGGGAACCTTACTAACAGAAAACTTGACTTTGACTCTTTGACTATTCAGTGCCCTATAATACAAAGTATTTGGCATGAACTGCTCAGTTATTACAATAGGTTCTACATTGTGGGCACCACCATATAGCCTCATTTTACAGGCAAGAAAATTGAAACGAGGGGTTAAATAACTCGCCCAGGAGGTGCTATCTGGGCCATTCTACTGAATAGATAGATGAATGACTCAGTATGTTTTTGTTTTTCTTTTAGACAATATGTAGTCATCAGAGCTGGAGAATTTAGAGCCTGTGGAAGAGCGGCTTTCAAACCAAAATTAGTTGAGCCATCAAATATGTAGACAATGTTGCCAACGGTCTTATTTTGGGAATCATTTGTGTCTGTTTTCTAATTAACCCTTTAAAGCAGTTTATCTGCATTTTAATCGTCTTGCACATCTTATCCTCCAAATAATTCCAGGACATATTAATATGAAGGCCTTACTCTATCTGACCTACAATCGGAAGAGATTCATACCTCTAACCTTTATATATACTAAGAGGAGTGTGAATATTTTATCCAGACAGCATGGTGCTTACTGCAGTGTGGATTTAGTTGATCAAAGTCCTAGAACACAATGATTAAAATATGCAAATCTCTTTATAATCAGCTGGCTTGCCGGCTCTGCTCTTGGAAAGTCCTATTGATTTTAGATGTGAGTGAAGTGTTTGCCATTAAATTTTAATTCTTAACTAACAGAATTTTCCAAACATCTAACTTAAAAATAAAGACAATCTAGACTTTTCCAGTAGATTCCCAGATTTCTAAATTCTACGTTAGGCCCCACTATAACAGCTGAAAGAATTTCAGATTTGGTTCGGGCAGAGATGTGAGAAAATAGACCTGTAACCCAAAACACAGAAGTCGTCAATAAAACCCGATGTTGAAATGTTTCTGTGGCTGCTCATTTTCTGTGAAAAATCAATCGAGACAAACGATTCGGCACATACATGGAAACCACCTTTCCCTGCCACAGAGTGCTTGGTCCCTACACAGGAGTTAGGCTTCTGAACTCCAGAGAACGCCGACAAGGAGCAAATGTTTGGGATGACTAATGCATAGCAGGAGTCTCGGATGACCGCGGGGCAGGATGGGGTGGACACGCATAGCTGAGCTGCACAGGGCTCTTGAACCCAGCAGCTCTGGTGGGAGCTGCCCAACAGTTGTCCTGTCAGGTGCAAAGAGGGGAGGGGCATGCTCCCACAGGTTGCAGGGAGGGCTGTCTGGGACCTGGGAGAGGATGTGCTTCTCTTGCCAGCTGGAGGAATCTCAGAGATGCTGATCTCCTAGAATGGGTGGTGACTTCACACCTTGAAGCTCTTCCTGTCAGTGGAGCCTTCAAACAGGAAATAAGGATTGTTTTTTCTGCATTCTTGTGCCAAAGGCAGATAAATGTACTAAGTATTTTAGACAGCTCTTCCTTTCCCCCTTTTTTATTTACCCCTTTGGCTTTCTTAGTGTTGGGAATTTGAACCCAGGTCCTTGCATATGCTAGGCAATCACTCTAGTTCTGAGCTGCATTCACAGCCTTTTCTTTTTCCTTTCAAAAAAACAGAAGGGCAGCATTACTTCAGTGACTATATTTCCTAGTGGTACTGTTTGAATGAATAGCATCGTACATTCCTATTAAGTCATGTCCCTTACATTTATGCGCATATGTAAATTGTTTCTTTGGCTTCAGTCTGAAGACGCATGGGAGATAAGTTGTCTAGGTCTTTTGAAATCCATTGTTTAGGTGAAGAGATGGAGACTTGGAGAGATCCATTTGTCCTTAGCCTTCATTACAGCTAAAAAATGCAAGGTCACATGTAAGCCAGAATCACTTGGCTCTATGTTTGATTCATTGTCCTTTCAATGCAAGGCTATATATACATGAAAGGTTCTGGCCATGATTTTTTCCTTAACTTCCCAGGACTGAGGCGAAAAGACCACGTTTTATAAAACAAAACCTTTGAACCGTGTTTCCTAAGCCGTTACCTCACAAAGTTGAGAAGTTTCTGAGTTTTGACTCCTTAGGGAGAGTTGTTTGGCAGTCCCTCCTTTTAGGAATGTTTCAGATGTTTGTATTTCTTATACTTGATTTGAATAATTGGCATGGGGCTGTTTCTAGGATCGAACATAAACTACCAGAATTGTAAGAAGAAACTTGTTTAAATAGATAGCCAAACTAAGACAAGAAATTACAATTAATACCTCCACAATGTAAGTATCTTCCTTTACTTATCGAAGATGAGAAATCAGTAATTCACATGTGCTTAACATGTACTTGTTCCTAAATACTGTCTTTAAAGTCCTATTCAGAGTGTGGTGGCTCAGGCTGGCTTGGTCTCCACTGTGCCCTCCTCCCCTCCCTCGCCCCCAAGGTGAACATGTCTCCTTGCTCTTCTGCATAATTTATTTGGTGAATTTAGAGAGCAGGCAGTTTGCACTCGCCGATGTTTGCCGTAGAGGGACCCACAGAAGCAGATTCAACCAGAGCCATAATTCCACCATGATTGCCATTACCTGGCAAGTCACTATCTCGTTTTTTAAATTATTCAAAAATGTTTTTGTTGGGAGCTCCGGCATACCCTGGTTAGCATGGAGCTGGTCAGCCAGACTGGATCAAGCGTGCAGGGAGAATTCTTGCCCTGCCAGGCTTGTCACCTCCTGTTAACTCACAAGATAAACTTGGCCTGGAACTCGTCCTGGCTGGGAAGTGCGCAAGCAGTATTGATAGCAGATGGTGCCCACTGCGCTTGGCTCAAATGTTCCTCATCAAATGGAGAAGTGTCCGGGAATGGGGGTTGCTTCGAGGAGAAGACCATTGGCTAGAAACGCTGTATACTTTGGTCCCTGGAGTAGCAAGGTTTCTGTTTAGTATTTTTGAGTGGTACATTTCCCCAGAGGTCCCTGAATGTGTATCTGGGTGGATGGTGCTATGGGATGGCAGTCAGGGTTTGTTCTGCTCCACCATTAAACCCTCAGCATTTTCCCTCCAGCCCTTGTCACTCCACAGATGCTGAAAACAAGGCTGTGGGTAGGATGTGCCCACTTGACACAGCCAGGCCCTGACAGACAGGACTTCTAATCGAAGTCAGGAGACTCTATGACATTCCATCCTTAGTGTGCACCAGAGAGATGGTGGGTTTCCGGCTTAGAAACTTGATCTTGTTTGTTTGTCTGGACCAGGAGACTTGTATACGGATAGCATATCTCTGTCAGTTTCCTTGAGCTTCTGTGATGAATTATCGCATCTTAGTGGTTTAAAACACAGCCATTTGTTGTCCAGGTGGTGGTGGCGCACACCTTTAATCTTAACACTTGAGAGGTAGAGGCAGGTGGATCTACATGAGTTCAAGGTCAGCCTGGTCTGTAGCAGCAGTTTCAGGACAACCAGGGCTGCTACATTGAGAAACACTTTTTTGAAAAACTAAAAACTAAACCAAACAAAAAAAAATTCCCACTGACATTTGTCCTTCATAGTTCTACAGGCCACTTGTCCCTGAACTACACGTGAGGAGACTGCATTGCCTGCATTGTCCCACTTCCTGTAGCTTCAGGAGGTTCCTGGGCTTCCCTAACAGACTCTTGTCTCTGTCTCCTTTTCCACCGTATGTCTCTTCTTATTCTAAGCAAACTTCACTGGATTTAGGGCTACATGTTTAATTCTGAATGTTCTGTTCTTGACATCCTTTCCTTATGTAAACTGTAAAGACCCCCTCCCTAAAAGAGGCACAGAGTTATTGCTTCATATGGGATACTCACTGAGTCATGTGTATTCATTCTCAGTATAAAGTTTTCAATTGAAAAGATATTAGGTCTACAAAAACCATAGGTCTGGATTTGATACAAACTATTTGCTTTGCAATCTTAGAAACTCGGTGTCATTTTTGAGGAGCTTGCTATGAATAGAAGCTTCTAGAATCTTCCATAGCCTCTTCTGGCACTAGATCTACACACCCACGTTTTGAAATGTTGATCTGTGTGAAGGAAAGGCTATCCAGCTTGGCTCTAAGCAGGCCACAGTGCTGCTGTCGAAGTTGCTTCTTCTTTGGTCTGACGTGCAGGAGAGATGCTTGCGGCAGGGTGCTGTGCACACAGCACTTTGACACTGGGTAGATTAAAGGGTCAGCAGTTGCTTAGCTAGCTATACTCACGGCTGGAGGCAGAGGACACCACCTGCCATGCAGAGGACATAGAGATATATTTGGGATCACAATGAACAGCCCCAAGACAGTGAGAAGTAGGCTTCAGAATATCAAGATGGGGAGACCCCCTAAGGTGGTCTTGCTTGGATAACTACAAACTGGCAGGAAACTGAAACCTGCTTTCAGGGATGTGTCTGGTCCCATGGTTTAAAAGGATTGCTTGGAGATGGTGCTTTCTCACTGGAAAAGAATGGGAAGGGAGACCTGAAGAGTCTAGACTTCCCTGGGTTTCTCTGGGTGTCAAGGCAGCACATAGCGCCTTAGCTATACGCTCTGCACCTCAATTACATCTCTTGTGACTCAGACTTTTCCTTAAGGCACAGAGCTGAGGTATTTTCTCACAAACACTAGGAGTTCTAAATGACAATGAACTTTTTCTAGCTGTGTCACCTGCCTTTGTCATGGCTATCACAAAAAACCCGCAGGAAATACCTTAAGGAAGGAGGGGATTATTTAATGGATAAGTTGTGCACAGGCAGTTTTGGCAGGGCAGGCATGGTATAGCTGGTCACGTGGTATGTGGCTGGGAAGAGGAAGAGAGATGGTGAGCTTGTATTCAGCTGACTTCCTCCCTTTCCCTCTCTCACTCAGTCTGGTACCTAGTCTAAAAGATGGCGCCACCTGCATTCAGGGTTGAACTTTGTTCCCTGGTTAAACTTCTCTGCCTTCACAGACATGCTCCGAAGCATGCCGTAAGGGTAATCCGGAATTCAGTCAGATAACGGGTGAAGATTAGCCACAGCACTGTTCCACAGACAGAATTTAGCATCCCGATGACGGTCTAGTGTCTTTCAGTATTCAGCTTCTCATACTTACTTCACTGTAAACTGCAGTGATGAACATAAAACATTCACAAGGGACAATAATTAAGTGCTTGAGTTTATGAAAGATTTAAGTGCAGTGAATGTCATTTTGACATGTTTGTAACACACTGAGTTCTTACTTGGGTAGGGTTCCCAGAATTACAGCTTTCATGCTGGTATTTCTGCAAGTTCAGGTTTATCACTGGGGGGCTCAGAGAGAAACTCACGGGGAAGCCATCACTAATTTAATTTCCTTGAAAAAAAAAAAAGATGGCAACCTCATATCCTCTCAAACACAGTGAAACCGTACTCTGCTTTAGTACAAGTTAATGCACCCCAAGCCATATTTCTTACAGGAAGTTGACTATAGGGAATTTATTATACACCACTTCACATCTTCACTGCATTGTCTTTACCTTGTCCCCTTTTAAGAACTCTGACGACTTCTAGTGATACCTTTATATGGAAGAAGCTTGAAATAAAGCACTTTATATAATGAAGCCTCTAGGACAGCTTAGTAACTACCGAACCACGCTTGTTTCACACCTTGAAGTTTGCCTTGTTGATTTCACCCTTTGCACAACGTCTCGTGTTCATAGATTGCTGCCCAGGAAATGGTGGGAACTGTTTAGCCCAAACTGAGGTTTATGATGTAGGCTTGAATTTCTCCCACCTCACTTTAGATTTAGTGAACGCTCAGCAGAGGAGGGGCGGCTGGATTGAAACATTGCTACTCGCGGTGGTTAGAGAGCCTAGGCTGCAATTTATTCAACTGAGCTTCATTAAAGACAATTTCCAGCTTTCCCACTGAGGGAGGGCTCTGGGTTTTATTATGCCAATAGGACAAACAGGAACATAGTCATTAATTGGAAAGTTGAAATGGTTTGTGCCAAAGTGGTATAATCAAGGCGGATTGCAATCAAGATGAATTACAGTCTATTGTATGCAGGATTCTTAGGCGCACAGGAGGCACGAGGGATCAGATTATGGTCAGGCCATGGATTTGTAGAATGGCTTAAATCAATGAAATTCATCTTCAGGGTCCAACTTAGACATTGCTGGCTCAGGCATGTTTTCCTGCCCCCCCCCCCGTCTGTGGAGTTCTGTTTTTGCCAGTTGCTTTATCCTTGTTCTATTTGATCACATTTGGATATATTCGCTTGTTGAAGTGTCTGTTTCTTGTAGGCTGTGAGCTTTGTGAGGATAAGACTGTAACTCCATTGTCTATGGTTCTGATCACCACCCATTAGTACAGCACATGGCACGGTAGATGCTTGTTTCACAGTGAGTAGATGGAGGAGGTGACCTTGCAGGCCTATTAGGCTTGAAGATGCCCGGAACTGTTCTATCATGTTCTAATCCCTTAAAGACAAATGAGATTTTAAAAATATTTATTTTTATGAGCATTGATTGGTGTTTTGCCTGCATGTATGCCTGTTTGAGGGTGTCAGATCCCCCTGAAACTAGAGTTACAGACAGTTGTGAACTGCCATGTGGGTGCCTGGAATTAAACCTCGTCCTCTGGAAGAGAAGCCAATGTTTTTAGCCGCTGAACCATCTCTCCAACCTTGAGAAATGAGGTTTTAAGCCTTCCCTTTTATATTCATTCCTCAAGATTCCTCTGGCTTTGTAACAACACAAGTCCTTATCCCCTGTAGAGACTCATTTATTGGTCTGGTTTATTATTATCATTATTATTATTGTAATGAAATGTTTGAGGCCGGGCAACTTATAAAGAAGAGAGTTTTAGATAGTTGTGAGGCTAAGAATTCAAACAGCATGGTGGTAGCTCTGACAGGGCCCTCCTGGGGACATCGTCTTACAACAAGGAACCTTATGACAAAAGCATGTGAATCACATGGTGTGATAGGAAGTCAGCAAGTGACTTGGGCCCCAACAGTTGTAACTGTGTTAATCCCTCTGGTTTCTCACTGCCTAATGACCTATTGACCTTCTATTAGGCTGCATGTGTCAAAGATCCTGCTATTTCTTAACATCACCACATGTAGGACCAAGCATCCAACCCATGAATCCATGGGGGCACTGACCAGATCCAGACCATAAAGACCTTACTGACTGAGTGAATGGGATCCCTACAATCATGACTCATCATGCACTTAAACTCCTCTCTCTTTCTAGAAAGGAGTCACATGGGCAGATCAGATACCTGAACACGAACGGTAGTCAGCCATCTCCATCAGAGGCCAAGCTAACTTTGAGCCTGGTCTTTATGGACCTCAGCTAACTCCACACATTGTTTCTGTGTAGCATAAGTAGGGGCTTTGTTATAGGAGGATCCTGAGTGTTCGTCGTGTGCAGGAAATGGTCATCTTCATCATGCCTACTGTCAAGTTGTGAGACCACCATTGATTTCACAAACATACCAAATACCAATGCTATTTTAGATAATAATCTGGAGTACTGGATTTTGAATGGAGAATAAGGCACAGTACTAGGAAAGCTCAGGAAAAAATGTGTAAATAAGGATCTTTGATTCAGGATTTTTTAAATAGTCCCTACTCTTTTTCCTTTGTAGGGCTAGATCTCGTGTGTGCCAAGCAAATGCTCTGCCACAGCTACATCCCCCGACCTTCTCTTGTTGTTTCTTATTCCACAGGTTTCTCTTTATGTTTTAGTGAGAGGAAATAAAAGTAGCCTATACTGTAACTTAGGTTGCATAGCTCAATACTGTACATTGATTTTGTAAGGCAATTTATTTCAGATTTGTTTCAGAGAATCCAGGATCTTGTAAATCTGCAATCAGAATGTCAATGGGACCAGGTTCTTGGTGAAAGCTGTTGTCCTTTTGGTTTGCACATAGCTACCTTCTTGTGTCCTAAGAAGTCACCAAAGCCATCCATAAAAACTCCATCCTCGTGACCTAATTTGTTCCTCGAGGAGTCCATCCCAAATATTTTCACATGGATTTACGGTCACAACATAAGAAGTTGTGGAAGGTGGCAAGACAACCATCTAATCTATTTTATTATTATCGGTATTTAATAGTCACAGTTTAATTTTATTACTTAATTTTATTGTTTTTACAGTTATTTAATATTTATTAGTACATGTACTTAACGTTTATAAGTCAATGAAGTTAGATGAGAGACAAGAGCATGGGGGTGACAATGGGAGTGGACTAGCTGCTGAGGTTGGCTTTGCTGGGGCTGGTGCCTATGAGAAGACTATTTCAACCTCCTGCCAGCTTACCAGGGCTGCTTACCTAGCCTCCTGCTGGAAAGACTGGCGAAGACTACAGCGTGCGAGGCATCTAGGTAGGATTCACATTTTCTCATTAAAATATGAAGTGAAGCATGTGGAATATAATGCAAATGGTATGTAAGCAGTAATAGCTTACTGGACATTGACCATGGCGCCGAGGCTAGACCAGTGGAAAGAGAAACTGTAATTTTCCTCATGGAATTCTCACGTGGGATGTGCCAGTCCATAAAATACGCAGGAACTAGAGAGCAGTCTCCAGCATCCAGGGAGCTGGCACCATACAATGGTCATTCACAGGAGAGTAACATGTTTAGTTGGGCCTCCGGAAGCGATCACCAAGCACATTTGGACAAGAGTGATGGGAGTACTGTCTTCCTCAGTGTTGAAAAGCTTGCTACCATGGCTAAGCAGTTCCGCAAAGGATCATTCACAAGTATATACACCATCGTGCTGTGTTCATTTTAAGGAGCATTTTCCAGTCTCATTAAAGATTTGAGTTAAGTTTTCCTTCCATTTCTTCCTGTACCCCTATCCATTCATGGGATTCTCATCCATCTGCGTCTAAAGGACCATGCCGCCCAACTGGGTGGTAGAGAATTTTCCTCACAAATGCAAGGCCCTGGGCTTGATCATTAGCTTTGCAAATAAAAGCTGTGTCCATTGACAGGAGGTGAAAATGAGTCCCAATCCTTTTACTACCCAGAGGCAGTTTTTTTTTTCCGTGTCAATGAGTTGCATGAACATGCGCAAACAGCAAGGTTCGTCCCTGAAAATGTCCCATGAGTCCTGGAGCCTGCACTGAGGATAATAAGCTCACTCCTCTCCTGTGTTAAACAGAAGGATCTGGAAGAGCTGCCCATCATGGCAGAAAGACCCAGAATACATTTCCCACTTGAAGAATTACACATTTTAGAATGTAAATAAAACGTATCTGCAATTCTAATACTTTAATCATACGTCTCATTTCTTGAGTTTAATTTCCTCCTTGCTTTCATTTTTTTCCCTATGGGAAATACAATACCAAGCTTTATGCACGATCCTTGCAGGTCAATACATCCTAGAAAGTTATGTTTATTCTGCTCTACATTAATGCTCAGAACTGGAATACTAAATCCTCTAATGTGTATCTTATTGACTTCTCTAATAAACAGAGAGGCTAATATGCGTCTATCATAAACAATCTACTGTCACATAAATAAATGCATGAAGTAGCATGGTTTTAAGATAAGTCCTGAAATTACTAATACTGAACTGTGTAACTCTTGTGGCTACATGATACCAAAGAGACATAGCATGTAACAAAATGTTTCAATTTATCTTTTTTATACTTTCACATTTGAGAGAAATATTGGTATGCCTTTAAAATGTAGCACCAAACAAATAATTGCAGAAAGGCGCACTTTATATATAACATGATGGTGGATTTCAGTTGCCACACAACATCATCCTTGGGTTTCAGTTTAACTAAATCTGTACGGTTGTAAAATAGTCGAATCTGATCAACCTAGCCAAAATGGTTCAACTCAGTCCGAATATGTATTTAGAAAACTCACTTATTCAGCTGTCATTGAGCATTATACAGTTAGAGAGAGAGAGAGAGAGAGAGAGAGAGAGAGAGAGAGAGAGAGAGAGAGAGGAGAATATTGACAGAGATAGGAGTATGCAGACACACAATCATAATCAAGGCTTAGTCTTTGCCCTCAGAGATCATGTAGCTAGAATGAGTAGACAGGAGTATAGACAAATATGAGTCACATTGTATTAGCGTTTGAATCATAATATAGAACACACAAATAAATGTCATAACAATGCTGAACAAATCACCCTGACAGCATTGCCAGCCATTCCTGACTGAATTGGAGAAGGCTGGCTTAGGAAAGTTTCCAGACAGAGAATAGAGGCAAGGGAATTTGAAGCCATGTAAAAATTATGTCAGGGCAAGATTTCCTAAGGAGCACATCTGGGCAGAAGTGAGGTATTGCGTGTGTCAGGAAACACTAAGTAAATGAGTGGAATAGTAGATGATGCTGGAGACGTAGCCTGGGAATAAGTTTGTGTAAGGGAATTATCCCATGTTAGACAATTAAAAGTATCCTGCAAAGAGGGGGAGACGTGTAGATTTTTAGATAAGAGGATGCCATTATCAGACTTTTAGCAAGATGGTCCTCAGCCTGGCACTGACAGAAAGTGGCTAGGAACCGTGCACAGGGAGAGGGTTCAAGAGGCATGCTAAGCCACTCACTACACATGTGTATGGAGAATGCCATGCATGGATGCTCCAGGGATGCACACTCAGAAATGATAGAGATAGCTTTAAAAATCAGTGAAAATGGCAACTACTAGAATGTATAATCTAGTATTGTGATACTTTTTGGGCCAAAATTTAGATTAGTGTGAGCCACAACTTGGTTTAGTTTTGTCTTGTTCCATATGGAAATTTTGGCACAGGACTGTGTGCCAATTTCCTTCAAGGAAATTTAAATGTGGCATGTATATATGTCTACAGGAACTGAAACTTCATAGGTGTAGTTTAAGTTAGCCAAGGATGTACTAAAATAATAATATGAATTTATGAATCATTTATGACTAAGTGCCTGGGGTATTGTTTATGTGTATGCCCGTGTGCAAGATGCAGGCAATAGAATCAGTTGGTGTAGTTGATATGTTTATCTCTTCCTACTCTAGGTCCGAGAAAGAGCCATCACTTAAAATCTACGAAGCAAAAGAAATACATTAGATTTTCAAAGAGAACTCACAAACATTCCCACTCTGCCACCAGTACTGGCTTTTGATTGCTCTATTTATTTGGTAGTATTTCTTGAGCTCATGATGGTAAGAGTGCGATAGTAAATTCACGTAACACTGTCATTATTTACAAGGAATAATGGGTTTACAAGTAAGACTGTGGGGGGCAGAGGCATTGAAAATGCAATCGCTGAAACATCACATCTTGAAAGCAGGCTTTACCAAGGGCTGCCACAGTGCGTTTGATCTCTCATCCAGATGCCAGGTCATCTGGAGAAGAAACACGGAGTTATTGCAGATCTCCTCTTTAATTCTTCATTCTTCGTTAGAATCCTCGGACGTGGCAATCTCAAAGCATCATGGGATGCTGTTTGACACGTCCTCTCCATCCAATCCTACTAAGTTGAGAAGTTAAAGGTATTTTTGGATAGAGCCCTGGGTGGAAAGTTTTGGCCAAACTGTTTCTCTAGTTCCAGGAAACGTCAATCCACTTCCCCTCTTCTCCAAGATTGTTCTGTTCTACTGCTAATCCAGGTGACGGCCACCTTTCCATTGTACCCACGGTGCCTGTTACTTTGTGTTTCTTTTTCTGACTTCTGAGGGTGTCTTTCCCACTAACTGGTGAGACTCTATATCACTGTCTTTCTTTTCCAAGAGTATAACCCAAGATTACTGTGGTGGTGGTGGTGGTGGTGGTCAGCCTCAAGCTAATGTACTTTACAGATGGCTCAGGGCAAAAGCGGAGGGAGGGTGAGAGCAGAAACGGGGGAGTTGGTGTTTGAGAGGAGAGAACAAGGTGCAGATCTTTCCACTTCTATAACAGTTACAAGGGGAATTGCATCCTCCATGAGGGAACGTTATGATAGATTTTGCGTACAGTGCTTGGCACAGGACATTTCTTTCTCAAATATCCCCACTGGTTCACTACGCATTCAAGTAGCCATAGAGGGAAAAAACCTTATTTCTTCATTCTGTGCTACACAGGTAGAAGAAATGGTCAAAAGCATAGGGAAGTCGTGGAGCATAACTCAGAGAGAACTTGGCTAAACCCTCGATGTGTCCCCTGCCTCTCTTGGCAGTCGTATATTGCCTAGGGTTTGCACACAGGCTCTTCTGAATAGGACTCTTGAGAGAGAAAGATGGGTTTTATAAAATGGATGTTTGGTTCGATTTCAAGGATTATTTAAACCTACTTAAGATGTTACAAAATTCCTATAGGGTTTTTCTCCCTACTACCCCCGCAAACTCTTGTCTAGTAAGGCAAACTTCTCATTTTCTTTCACTTTGTAAAATCCAAGAAGAGCATATATGTTAAAAAGTTATGAATAATGTCCTCACTGGGCATATCCATACTCTAGACACTTGATTAAAATGAATGTCTCAGTTTTGGAGGCACATAATTCACACGAAGTGTTCTTGCAGTCTGTAGTTGGCCCGGTATGTCTGTGGGCTCCCAGTCCTCAGATACCTCAAATTATGGAATAAAAACATTTGAAAAAAATTGCATGTGTACTGAATATGTGCAGACCTATTTTCTATTCAGATTTTCTTTTCATTTTAGTATTTTTAATTTTTAAAATTACACCTATTTATGTGATGGGGCTTTCTATGCATATATGTAGAGGTCAGACAACAATTTATGGGGGTAAATTATCTCCTTTAATAGATTGCAGTGATTGAACTGAAATGATCATGCTTGGTGGTAGACACCTTTAGCTGCTGAGCCATCTCATCACCTCCCTGGTCATTGTTTTTTTAAGTAATATTATGTATAATTTCTGGAGAATAATTATATTCTATCAGGTGCTATAAGCAATGTAGGGATGTCTAAATATATGGGAGGATGTGTTGTGTGCAGGTTCTACATAACCCCTGAACTGTTTTATAGAAGGTCCTGCATTTCTATGGATTTCAGTATCCAACAGAAGGCTTGGAAGCACTCTCCTACCAGGAGCAAGAGGTGGCTATTCAGTCTTTCACAGACTTCCCAGCCATTTACCAGAAGAAAACAAAATTGCCATAGATGTACTGAATTCAGTAGAGATATCTAGTATCACTCACTATCAATTTAGAACAGAATTTATACTTCTTGAAAAAGCCATTAGTCATAAATAGTAATTTGTATATTGGGTTCATAGCCAGTGACAGCAAAGAAGTAACAGGGCCCAGTGTTGAAAGTTTAGTGAGACTCTGATTTCATGATGCCAGGAAGTCTTTTCTGTATAAATATGATTTACTATAGCTGTGGCTCCACTCAATAGTACCGAAGCAGAAAGCCCTCTTAAGAAATATCTGGACTTCTAGTATGCAGGAGGAAATGCCACTTTCCTGAGGTCCACGGGCAGAATCCAAGCAAACAGCACAGTCCCCACGCCACCCTGAATATGGCTTCTTTCTGCTTGTGAGCCCAAAACAATGGGGATGGGGTGGGTGAGATGCGTATATACCAGGTTTCTTAGAAAGTACATTCCATTGAATTCCAAGCTAAAAGCAAAGCAGGAACATGTCATTTTCTTGATTGAGGACATAAAGAAAAGTGACAGGACCATAGTTAGATTGGCAGAAAGGAGCTATGGAGCCCCAGGTGAATTTAAAATGAAAGCTTTAGGGTTTTAAAAGTGTAAGCAGTAACAGAAGGAGGTTGGGCAATTGATGTAACAGATGTGTCAAATGAAAGCCACCCGTCCACTGCAGGATGTCAGACGTGCCACCGAGTACCTGTAGTTCCCCTTATCACCTGTAAAGGTGCATTTCACACGGGCCCAGCTCACACTTGTGCTCATATGAAAGCTGAGTGATGCGTGTTTGATTCCTAAGCAGAAAACATGAGCTAACAGATTACTGTGCACAACGGTTTAAAGGAAACGCGAACTCTAAAATGCATCTCTTAAAACTAACAGCTACGAATGCTAGATTAAAACTTTCGATACTCATTTACTCAGAATGCGTGTAGAGGAGGGAGGCTGGGTTTGCCATTGTGTACAAATGTGCACTGAGATCTTTCCCCTCCTTCCACCAAGTCCTTTCCTTCCCAGGGGAAAAACTCAGGTCGTCAGTCGTGGTGGCAAGTGAGCCGTCTCAATGATTCACTTACGATACGCGCGTGTAGTTTAGATGGCTAATTCTCTTCAGCTCAGCATCCATAGTGGATGTTTGATCACATGCACTGTCTTCTGCCTAGAACCTAGTTACACCATCGGTTCTGTTACCTTGACATTGTTTGCAAAGGCAGTGATGTTATGGAGACAGCCCAAACGTTCATGAATTATAATTTTTCTCACATGTCTATACGCTCAAGACTAACAATTCTTAGTTATTTTTGAACAATGACAAAGATTCATTAAAAACATTAACATGCATGCACTAATTTTACTTCTTTTCATGTGTTTTTCAGAATGAATGGGCTGGACTGACTGAGTTGACTCTGATAAGTGATTTTTAGATTGTGACTCTTGGTAGAATTAGGACTCAATCCATAGGGATGTTGTGGCCACTCTTTTCTTCTGGAAACTTACATAAATGATTTCTTATAAAAATTTTATGATATCAACTATTGAGTTAAAAATATAAGCATGTAACAGATATTCTTGCTCTCTTATTTTTGGTGAGTCGTGAATGTGCAGTTTTGATGAACGTGGAGATACCTTTCTGAGCTCACTTGGTGGTAACGGTGCTGAAAATATCTGAAGGATGCCCCTCAGCTCAGCTGTGGAATCTTCAGCCACTCAGTAATGGTTTTGGCATTGTGTGTCCTGCAGGTACTCAGCTAGGTTATAATGAGTGAATTATAGAAAACCAGAGAAATCCTAACAAACTAAACAGCACATTATAATAATTCAAATAGAGACTGGAATGAAGTTGCTTATTGCTAATTAATTTCAATACCCAATTTGCTTTTCACATGCTGAAAATATTTAAGAACAAGATACAGAACAATATAAGAATGTATTTATGTGGTTTTGTTTGGTCTTCTCCACTCATTAAAATGGTCCTCAGACCCCATTTGAATAAACAAATGGACAGTGAGATGAGCGTCCCCAAGTCAATAATTAAGGGAATGTCATTCATATACTCTGGCGTAGGAATCTTAGAATTCATTGTGTTATTGTGGGCTCAGGATTATAGTCAGAAATTAATTCCCCCTGACCCAGTCTCTTAGCAAAAAAAAAAAAAAAAAAAAAAAAAAAAAAAAAAAAAGATTGTCTTGCTTAGGTGACTTTCTGGTGAAGGTGCGCACAGCACAGGAGCAGCTGGCATTCTTTCAGGATCCAGGATCCTGTCACTTTTTGTCTGTGCTGGCTTCGTTGCAAGCTGGTGTCTTCTCTTGTCAAGTAAATAGGAAGAAAGAAGAATCAGGGGTGGAGGGGGTGTTCCCCCAAATTTCTTGCATATGCCAAGCCAATCTGTCCTGTAGTGTGTGTGCTCAATCACAAAAGAAATGTGTTTGCTAATACATAACACTCTCTTTCACCAGCATTTCTGGAGGAGACATTTTGTAGCTCACAATTTTCACTAATTGAAACTGAGCCATACCACTTGGTAATCCATATTTCTCGGGCTTTACATCTCGGCTTAAGTAATTACTTAGCAGAAGTGTTGAAGCAATTTGCGGGTCTGCGATCAGCAGCGCAGACCACTTTCACATGGGCTCGCCACTCAAGGGCCAGGAAATCTCCAGGAATTATTTATTTTACTTGTGTAATTAGAAATGACTCTTCTGTGCATTGTGACAGATCCGAACCAGAAGCCAGCGGGTTGGATGAGCAGACACACAGGTGGTGTCTCCTAAGGAACCCGAGCTGAGGAATGTGGAGCGGTTTACGGGCTGAACGCACTTGCAGGTGTGCTTAGTCCGGCGTCTGCCTTCGGTTACCGGCCAGGGAAGTTAAAGTTTCATCCATCAGCGAACACCTTTACCCGTTTATGCTGTTTAGGTTTCCAGGGCCGCTGGACAGCATTAGCGGAGGGACTTCCTGCTGCGGGGACAGGGCTGGTCTGTAATTAGTCTCCTTTCGTTAATTTCCCCACTGCTCCTTCCTCCTCAAGTCTCTCTCATCCCCTTTGGCATTCTGTCCAGTTATATAGAACAAAAGCCAGAGAACTGATGGGCCCAGGCTTTCGCCAAGGTCGTAGTGCCAGCTAGAGGTAATTTGGGGCTGAACTACCAACGCCAATCCTGTACTGCTCACTTGGGAGACATTGCACATAACACATCCAGAGGTGAGTATGGTCAAATAGACTTAAAATTAGTGCAGTTAGGATTTGAGTTTAGCATGTTTTACTAGGTAGGATCGTTTTATTTTAGCTTGGGATAGCCAGAGATCAAGGCCCAAGGCAGACGTTCACCACCTGTGTATGCGTATCTTTGTATGTGAGCTCATGCACATGCATACATGCACACAGCAAGTTCAAAGGTCCACATATGCATGTGGAAGTCGGACAAGGGTGTGTATTCCTCACTAAGCATTGTATTCTCCTTTATGGTTTGGTACAGGGTCTCTCACTGGCCAGGAACTCACCAACTAGGCTAATCGTCCTAGAGTCCTGGGGATCCACCTGTTTCTGTCTCACCAGCACTGGGATTTTAAGTATGTGTCACTACACCCAGATTCTTTTCAAGTGGGTTCTAAGGATCAAATGCATGTTCTCATGCATGTAAGGATGCAACATTCTGAGCTACCTCCCTAGGCCCAGAAACTCACACTCCAGTGCTACCTGCAGAATGAAGACCCCTCCCCCATGAGACACACAAGGCAGGATGAGTGGACGGTGTGCCAAAGCAGGTGTATTTCATCAGGTCACGGTGTCACAACGCAGATCCCAAAGATGTGGAGTTACACGGACTATCATCAGAGAGGAGATACCAAGGAGTTCATGCATTGTACAATCTTCTCACGGGCAGGAAAAGCGAATCTATCCACTGGCCCCCTTGGATTACACTTAGGTGAATTCACATCCCTGGAGGGGCAATCAGCTCAGAACTGCTGGGCTGCATCTCTTACACTATCAGGCAGCAGCCAGAATGCCAGTTCCTTGCATGTCCTGTGCTGCCAGGCTGGTCAAAGAGCACCTTGCAGGCCTGCATCTGTAGTTTGTCCGTCTGCCGTGCCAGGAGCCTGGCTCTGGGACCATAGGAGCTGCTGGTACTGGGGGTGTTTCCTATGAGATAATTCTATACTTTGATTGATTGTCCCATGCACCACTGCATTTGGCTTTAATCCACTGGATACAGTTCTGCCCTCTACTTGTGAGAGTGTCTCCCCAAATTGCCCCTGGCTGACAACCATCAACCTAGAATATGCTGTATATTAAAATGTGTCAGACTTGTAATACGCAACCTGTTACAAATAGTCACAAATAAATTATGTAAAATACCTAGAACTTAACAATATTCAGATTTATAAAACAAAAATAATTTATGGGGAAGGAAAAGAAAAACTCTAATTATGCACTACATTCAGGCCTCCATAGCATGGGAGACTGATCCTAAGATCCCCTTGTAAAAATCAAAATTGTGCTTGCTTCAAGTCCTTTCTCCAAAAGGCCAGTATTTGCATAAAGCCTGCTTATTTCCTCAATATATTAAATCATCTCTAGATTACTTATAGCAATATAGCATAATTGCTTTGCAGACAGTTATATTGTTTAGGGAATAATGGCGAGAAGAGCTTCTGTTCACAGGCAGTACAGATCCTTACTTTTCATTGGGGTTTGAGTGGAACCGTGGGATACAGAGCTGGAGGACAGAGAGGACCAGCTGTGTGTACTTCCTAAAGGGGTTCGGAGGATGCGCATCTGCACGCTTTATTCTTTCAGTTCAGAGTTATTGTCAGCCACAGGGAGAGTCCCTAGCCCCTTCCTCACTCACAGGTCAGGCCCCAGGTCACTGGCCATTCTTTGGGGTCAGTGACTGGGGCAGGCGCTCTTCCTGTTGACCTTGGGCTCACTGATTATCCCTGAGACCAACAAGAGGCCACTTTTGTGGGGATTGAGCTAATGCACTAAGCTGTGCAGATGGACAGGCTGTGCCTACAAAGAGGACTTGTGAGATGCTGGGAGCGTATTCAGGACCAAAGTTGAAGCAGGGCAAACTGAGATGTCAGACACCAGATAAGTCAATGTCTTCTGCCTCTCTCTCTCTCTCTCTCTCTCTCTCTCTCTCTCTCTCTCTCTTCTCTCTCTCACTCTCTCCTCTCTCTCTCTCTCTCTCTCTCTCTCTCTCTCTCTCTCTTTCATTTTTTTTTAATCTTTGGTGTGAAGACATCCTGACTTTCGTATAGGTGCAATAATATTTACTATTTTGGATTAATCATGACCAATACCCAAGGCAAGTTTCACTTCTTCTAATTGTTTGCTCTGTTTATAATTATAGCTTCACATTTTTGTCTGACATTATTTTGTTGATTCAAGCATTTCTAAAAAGGAACAAAAGAGATATTTTTACTTCAACTTTACACATGTGCTCTGTGTTTAAAGAAGACCTGATGTGAGGGTGGAATTTTATTTTTCTTAGACCTTTATTTACTCACAGATACACCATGCCTCTAAAGTAAGAAAGGTAACATGAATGTCTATGGTAGAACACAACTTAGAAAATGCAGCGTGGGTTTGGCAGTGGAGTTGAAGCTTTCGTCATGGCTCAGTCACACCATTCTTTGCCAAGTGGGGTGTCTTTTGTCTTTTCTGGTCTCACTATTTACATGTTCTGAGAGAAACTGGTTTGTCACAGTTACAAAGTTTTGTTATTTTACACTTTGGCCTCTTTGGAGTCCTCAATGGCAAACATTTATTTTGTAATATGTGTACTGTGGCCATCAGTTTCCCTGCTCCTCTGCCAATCTTTGTGCTATGGCTGCCTTGTGCTTTTTGTTGTTGTTGTTGTTGTTGTTTGTTTGTTTGTTTTTCTTTTGCCAGTTATCCTGGTTGTTTCTGATGCAAACGGGCCTACCTGTTTTCATGCATTTCACCCTCTTAGTTATCTCATGGATACTTCTGCTGTTCCTGAGATGTCCACACCACCACTCCAGAATGCCAGAAACAGTCCCCAATGTCAACACACCTAACCTGTCCCCTCATGTACCATCAGCCACATACTCAGGGCCCTTCCTATGCATTTAGTGTGTGTAAGTGTGTGGCAAGTTTCTCAAGTGCTGTCCATCACAGTCACTCCTACCCTTCCCCCTCCACCTGCTTCTCCATGTCTTCCCCCTTCCTCCTTTTCCATTGTCCACTCTATGTTAGGAACCCTGCCTCCTCCTCTCTGGTCACCTGTTCTCCAATGTAGTTGTTTAGAAGACATTTTGAGCAAGCTAATGCGGCAGAGGCAAAGATTTCAAGAAGGCTGATGGATTCAGAATGAAGCTAATGGTGGAGGCAGAGGCATGCCTGTCTCTCTCTGAGTAAATAGAAAACTTAACTAGAAGCCATTTTCCTATTTACTTTAAGAATTGTCACCAGGGTCACCATTGCCAGTGCTGAGATTATTGGGTTCCCCAGATGAGGAATATAGTCAACGAATTGGATGATACCAACTCTAGATTTAACTAAAATGAGTACTCTAGAATATTCTAAAGATTTTTCTTGCCATTTTCTTTGTTCATCTAGGAAACATCTTATATTTTGTCACTGCTTACTGTCTTCTCTACTGTGAAGATTTGTTAAAAGCATTTTGGTACATTTTTTAATTTAAAAATGTTTGATAATTTTATATACTTATATAATGATCATCACCTTCTATATCCTGTTGGAACCCCTCTTCTCAACATGTCTCCCCAATACTTCCAAGTCTTCTTTTATCGTGTAGCCAATAGAATTCACTTAGAGTTCGTGCCTGGGTATGGATGGGAGTCTATTTACTTGAGCGAGTGCAACTTCTCGGTGGCTACACCACTGAAGAAAGTGACATCCTCTCTCCCAACAACTCTTCAATGCTAGTAGTTCCTCCATCCATGATGAATGTTGATGGGCCTAATCTTGTATATATCTCGTGCAGATAACCACAGCTGCACCAGGTTTAGGAATGCGATAGCTATGCCTATTCAGAGACATCTTTGTAGCCCATCTTCCTATCCTCTGGCTCTTACATTCTTTCTGCCCTACATCTGGGATAGTTCCTGAGTCTTAGATGAGGTGATAGCTGTTTTGTTTAGGGCCTATCACTTCGCAATCACTTATGGTCAGCACTTTGGCCAGATACAAGTTTCGACATTAGCTGCACCAAGAACCTCCTCTGATGAAGTCGGAAAACATCATTAGTCTGTGGATACAAACATGAGGATTTAGAAGGCAGTTTGACAACATGACTATTTAGTAAAATAATAGTAGTAGATTCTCCCCCTTGATCCCACGACCTCCCCAGCCAGTGGTTCTTAACCTGGTCTACAGAACCAGACATGAGCTCACTTCTTTGGATCAGGCCTTAGACCCAGTAGAAAGCTGCTGGCTACTTCCATAATAGTCACAGCACTATTGTGCTAGAGAACACATCTTCCCTGTTCTCACTGTAGCTTGAAGGATTCATAGGCAGGTAAGACTACGGATGACTTCTCTCCTCTAGATTCTTGGCTAGAATCTTCTAGCACATGAAGGTTCGCCAGGTGAGAAAAATCATCCATTTCTTCTGCTGCTTAATTTTTCTATGTCCTAGAACCATAGTCTACAGGTCGTTCACCTTATTAGAGACTGACTTTTAGCAATACTAAAATGCCTGCTACATAAATTATATAATAAAATGCAGTAAACACACAAGCGAATCATTGGCAGGCTATGTCTGCATTTACCAGTGAACCAGCACTAGGGACTCCTGGGTTAATACCCGATGCTTATAGAGTAGGGCAAGTAGGGACAAGTGTGATAAGGAAAGTTTTAACGTTGTTTCTTTTATCATGTCTATGTAAAAAGTAATGCTAAAGTTTTAACTCATGGTCTTGGCTTTTTAAAATATTAATCTTAGTCTCTGCAAAACATTTATAAACCACTGAGGCATAGGGTGAAGTACAAATTGCTTCATCTACTGATCTCACTTAATCCCAACTTGTGTCCCCATCACTGGCTCCTTTTAGACAGTCTTGAGGGTAGGACCACAGGTTGGTTTTTTTTTTTTTGGATCTATGAAGCCCAGGTTTGTTTCTAGTATATTATATATACTTAATAGACATTTATTTAGTGAGCAAATACAAATTTTTATTTTCTGTTTATTTCTACATTGCCTTTCTTATGACAAAAGTACTGAATATTCAATATGTCCTGAATGAATGACTGTATAACATGGAGAGTGCATCTCTTTGATAGCATCAGCACTGCTGAGTGGGAGAGCTGGAGGCCTTGCTGAGAAAATGCTTAATCTGTTTAACCTTTCCCCAAGCCTCATTGGCTGTAAAATGGTACCACTAGTAGGAAGGCATGTGGATTGGTAAATATTATAATAAAAATAGTTTATCCCCCATCCTCATTCTCAAACATTCTAATAAACTAAAACTTTCCTGTTTTGTTTTTTTAAATATAGCTGCCTATAACCTGGCATGGCAAAGCATCAGAAAAATGGAACGAAGAAACCTAAAGTCCATTCTACAGCAATGCACAGGAAAATGTGCGCTTGTCGGATTACTATTTAAGTTTTAAATTTTTCTCTAGTCTGATAAGAGACTGCATACACCCATGTGATTATCTATGAAGCACCGAGGGGTTTTGCGCTGAGGGTGGTGACCCATCTGCCATGTTTATGTCTTCGGTCCTGCATGAACCTCAGAGCTGGGAACAGTGCAGCGACCTAAGTTTGCTCTGCAGTGGCTCTGTGGTTGGTTCCAGGCTATTCTGCTGGTGTCTGCTCCTCCTGGACACCAATAGGCAGCTCTACTACTGAGAGATTTATTTTTTAATATGCTAGGTGATGTACTCCTTCCCAGTAGCCTATCAAACATTTAAAACGTGGGATTAGCATTTTAAAATAACATTGCCACAATTTTCAGATTTTCTCCAGCTGATTATAACTACAAATACGTATCAAGAGCAGCAAGAATATTAAAAGAGTTTTGAATTTATTTCCATCTCTTCAAGGGAATTTATTACCATCTCTTTATGTGCACATTGTGCATATTGTCTCCAGTGTTCCCTCGAGGCGTTATTGACATAGCACAGGTGAATATAATGGGGAAACCCCACAGGAAGTCCCAGAAGTTATTTTGTTGGCTAAATTATGGAGCAACTTGACTCTACCGTCCTCTGGAGGTCATCTACTGAGGGTTGTTTCCTAAGCAGAGTTAATTGAAAATTGTTATGATCTTACTCGAGTGTGCTCCTTGGATTCTAGTTGTCTTAACTCATATTTTCCAATGGCCCTTGATTTTGAAAATATGATATTTAAATCCTAGTAATTTGTGTTGAGTCAAAATTCATTTTGTGGGCTTTTGTCCCAATTTCTTCATCCGTTGAGATCATCTGTGCCACACGGCCTTCCTCCTTTGGTCACTCTGCCATTTCTGGGACTTGGTTTCTATGGCTTGAACCTCAGAGACTATTGACGACAGGTAAACAATCCAGCATATGTATGTGGCTCCACATTTAGCCTTGTGCACTCGCCCATTCCACTTTGTTGTTGTTTTGCCAAGTTTAGGTTGAAAATAAAGGAAGCGTTCTACTATTGGCGCTAGGTAGCTAGCATCTGTCTACAGATTGATTACTATTTCTGTTGGGTCAGAAAGTTCTTTGATAATAATGAAGGCTATAGTCCATATGTTCAGAAGAAAACTCTTAGGAAAACCTTCTTAAGTTAGCTCCGTGGACTTGCCAGAGTCCGCGTTAAGAACCCTCCATCTCCAGTTCACTAGCTACAAGAAGTGTGTACAAGTGAGTGGATTCCTACGTTATTTTCTTGAGTTGGGTGACTGGCAATCGAAATCCCAAATTATCCTTTTTTTTTCCACTCCTTTTACCCTCAGAAACCCACAAACTGCCCCTCACTGTACCTCTCTGCAAGTGAGTTGCTTTGTAGTTAGTCAAACCAACACAACATTCAAGACAACTCCAAAAGACTTGCCAGTGACAATGAACTTAGAAGGGAAGCCAGGTTTGAAACCATAAACAGATGAAGGCTTTTCATAGCTTGCACTTTGACTATTAAAAATTAAGCATTTTTTATCTTGCTAATTTTTCTGGAATACAACACAAAGCTTGCTCTGCTGGGGTTTTGCCTCAGTTTGCACAAAGCTCACTATCAGGCCTGGAAAAAAAAAACAATCAAGCCGGCTCTCAGTATTGTTGTCCCCATTTTTGGTCCAGGGAGGCCTTACTTCAAAAGCGGAGTCTAAGAGGTCCTTAGCTTTTATCTAGAGCGGACCACATGCTTGAGAAAGTCCCTTTCATTTTTTTGTTTGAGTTGACACTGACACACCGGGTCAGCATTGTCCCAGAGAACCATGTCTAACTTGCTTCCTTTATGCGCTTCTAATTGGGACTGGCTCTCAGGAGGTTCAATTTAGAGCTCCTTCAGTCGCAGCTCCGGTACTGGCAGCTGACAGCAGCAGCCGGCACTGCCTCTCGAGACACGTAAGACAGCCACTTAGAGTTTGTTCCTTAGGGACTTTTGACGAATGGCCCTGCCCTGGCCATGGACCTAACAGACAGCTTTTTGTTTTGGGTCTGGATTTGTGCCCAAAATCTGTGGCTTCTCTTTAAGCACCTTGCTTTGCCTTTGTTCTCTCTTGCCTTTTGTGCATCATGATTCAGGTTCCTCGGAGGCATTTGCTAATTTCCTCATTTGTGCATCTCATCGAGCATCCTTCCTTAATGGCCCCTGGCCGAACCAAATCGGTTCTGTGTGAGCGCACACAACTCAACTTTGAACACGCGAACCAACGTTCTGTTGGTGAAGGTAATGCGTGATGGATTAGATGGTGCTCGCTTACATTGGACATTAGAATAACAAAAATGGACCGGCAATGAGAGGATATGATCTAAGACTCCTTCGAAGTGTTGGTTCCTTGATTGATTACCTCCCATGGTCCAGGACCTTTGAAGGGATAGGTTTAGAACGTTAAGTTTAACCATATTTCTATAACATTAGTATTATTACTTTTTTGTATTCAGATCTCCGAGGGTTCTGTTTTGAATAGCTTTGAAACAGGAAGCTTTTATAACAGTTTAAAATTGCCTCATACATCTGAATTTAGTTACTGGAATACAAGTACCTTACAGTGCCTTTTAAAAATCCTGTTGTTTTAAAGCCTGAGAAGTAATTTACGACTGTGAAAATTGGAGTGATAAATTGGAGACCAAAATATGTATTGCTTTTTTTCCCTGCAGTCTAAAGGATGGGGGTGGGGGCAGTAAGAGAACAGAAGTCTGTCTCTCTCCTGGGTTCTGTAGTAGACTGGTGGAAGGGAAGGGAAGGATTTGTTTTGCATGAGTGCCAAACAGTCTTCATCTTGAAGTATGGCAAAATTTGGTCAGCCTTATATATCCTTGACCAGGGTTGCTAAAGAAAGGAACTCTGTCTGTATTTAGCATGATAAATATACTTAACACCACGACTGTCTTCCTTGCCTTGCTTTGAAATGCTCTGAGTGATATCAGAGCTTCCTTTGTGGTCAGAACGATCCAAGTGTATGGGGAAAGAAACAATAGAGGCTCAGAAGAGGGTCTAATAGGATCATTTTCCCCTTGCTAGCTAAAGACACGTTTCCCAGGCCCTTCTCAGTGGTCCACTTTTGAAAGAAGACAGAGAACCCAAATGGTGGAGAGGATTTTTCCTGATTAAAATCTCAGGAGTAGGTAAGTCCAGTTAGAAAAAGGGTTTGCTGGAGGCTTTGTCCCAGTTGACACACGATGGATTTTAACCCCTCAGGAAAGAGGCTGTCACTTTCTGCTGCTGACTTCCATGTCTCCTTTGCATCCGTGTACCGATGGCGCCCTTCAAAGCTCCTTTTCAGTGATGTCTTTACATTCCTGGGGATGAGGAAGTGGCCTCAGGTGTGGAGCCGAGCAGCTGTCATGTCGGGTCTCCATTAACTCTGTGTGTGTCTCACAGTCCTGACCCCATAGTCAGTCAGCAATCCTGTCTCCCCCTGAGCTTTGGACAGAACTGGTGTGTGTGTGCATGTGTGTGTGTGTGCGCGCGCGTGTGTGTGTAGCTCTTAAGAGTTCTCAGTGATAAAGGACTATGAGATAGACCTTTAGGTGCTGCTGCAATAATGTACAAGACTGGACGTTATTAGTTATGTTGTACTCATAAAGATTCCCATACATAGAAGGCTTTCACTGAATAGTATTTAATTGCTATTCATTCATTGTGTGTGTGCATATACATACATGCTGGTTTGAGTTATGTTAGTGGTGATAATCAAAAATTCTTGCAATATTCCTAGTTTGAAAATAATATTAAAAAGGTATTCTTGCTACTTTGTTGGATTTCCATTTGCTCAAGTACATTGGTGGGCATGGGGGGCGGGGCTGGTGTGAGCAGTACAGAATGAGGCCGTCCTTCCTCAGATACCACATGCTATTCAGCTATGCACTTCCTGCACTTCTGCTGCTTCATCTGGAAATGGGGTGCTTGAACCCGTACCATAAAGGGCTGTAGGGAACACTAATTGAGTAAAAGTGTACGTGATGTTTGGTGCACAACAGGGCCCTTGATATATAAAAAGTAACTACTGCTCTTTCTTAATAGTAAGAAAACATAGGAAGAATAACAGTAACTGCTTCAAAAGCGTGGAGCTGTGGTTTCCTGTAGCTGGCATTCCTGGTATTTCCCCCGACAAGCCAACATTGTGCATGTCAGTAATTTTGTGTAATGTGAGCCCATTAAAATCTAAAAGTGGGTTCTGAACTCCACTGGTACTATGCAAACTTAAACTTGCCCTCACTGGTGTTGTATTGCAATAAACATTAAGAGTTGCTAATCTTAGGTTTATTGTTCATTTTGTGTTTTCAGTTAAAATATACACCTGAGTATGAGCACACACCCGCTATGCCTTAATCCAGGGTAAAATGCCTCTTCCTTTTTGCTTAAAAGAATACTGTCTCTTGAAAGCACCCGTTGGGAGACTGGCAGCCATGAAGAGGCTGTTCTAACACATGAATTTTATCTAGGAACAGTGCTAGGGAACATCAGATCATCGAGCTGCAAGTGAAATGGAGGTTTAGGAACTAACCAGGGTCTTAAATTTTCAGCATAAGAATTGATTACAATGAGGACCTCCCTAGGTAGGCTAGATCTACACTTCTGTAGTCTTGACTTATTTGCATGGTATAATCTGATCAGAATATCATCTGAAGTAGATCTCATGTCTATGGATCAATGGCTCATTAACTTGCTCCATGGTAATTAAAAGAATCACCTAGGAAGGTATGATTGCCAGGGCCAGGCTTGAGGGAGGGATTCTTGCAATCAATTGATGTTAAGGGATTTTAAAATGTTGCTGCTAGTTTTTAACTTTAGATTTTCAGGAAAGTCAAGATTTCTTTGGAAAATAAAGTTCCTAACCTTATATGGTCTCATCTGTCAGTAATGTCATGTCAAATGACCCATGTGCAGCACTGATGCGCTTGCCAGTGGCTCAGAAATATCCATTTGAAGTGGTGTAAAATAATGCAGCTTCTTCTCTATCTCAATACTTTACTGAAGTTCATATTTCTTTAATTAATATTTTCAACTTTAATGACAGCAAATGGTCGAGTAGGAAATTGTTTTTGAAATGTGTCTCACATCATTGCCTATCATAAGCCACAGCCCGTGTGGTTCAATTCCAGTAACGCTTATAGAGTACTTATTACAGGTATGGATTCTGGTGGAAAGTAAAACTGTAAAAGTAGGCAACTCCCAATTCAGGGGCATGTGAGGAAGTAGAGATGGAGCACACCGCAGAGAGGCAAGTATAATGCAGATGAAATGCAGGTGATGAGAATCTGATAGGGCTCATCTTGTGCATCTCTGGAGAAAGGCTTCTAAAACGTGGTCAGTTGAAGATGGTTAGAGACATGTAAGGTAGAGAAGAGGAGAGAAGGGAAGCGGGCGAGAGGAGTCCAGCGTAACGGAGAGCATAGTGTTTGGATATTGTGGTAGAGAAATGGCCTTGAATTTTGTGTGATAAGAAACAAAACTGTCCCTTTTTGCATCTTAAGTAATATTCAGAATTAATTGGAGTGCATGCATGTATAAGGAAACTTGACCTCTGCTAGTATTTAATATTGCTGTGGTATCTAATTTTTATTAAGCTGATTTTTTTTAAGCTGGAAACTTCTATGGCTTGAGTTGTTGAGAAATTATATACTTGGCGAGAACTGCTGCAGTTCTAGATTTGAAGGCAGTACGTTATCATTGGTCTGGTTTATTTTAACTAAAATAGTCCTACTGCCCAAATAACATCATCTCATACAATCATAGTGTGGCTGAAGTTCTTCGTACTGATGACATCTTTCTCCATACACTCTCTGGGCTTGTTTATAATCACCTAGTGAGTAAGAGATCCCTGCTCTGGGATCCAGAATAAAAGGGTAGAGGCCCACCTGAGTGAACTATTTCTGTACTGAGCCTTTTCTCTCTAGAGATAACTTTTCAGAGAATCCATCCATTAGACAATGCACTCATGGTGTAGGAGGTCCTTCTGTTTGTGTGTTACTTTCATTGGTTGAATAAAGAGACTGCCTTGGCCTTTGATAGGGCAGCCCCATGTTGGGCGCCACTTTCATTGGTTAAATAAAGAAACTCATGTTAAGATTGAATTTAAATATGCAAAAGAAATATTTGACTGCCATATTTTTCAATAGACTCTCAAAGCAGACCTAGATGACATTTTTTTAAAGGAAATTATCAATGCATTTTGAAAATGAGTACTTAAAAAGCAAGGAGTCCAGCTCAGCTTAGAAGAACATCTTTTAGAGTCATGGGTAGACTCAGGATAAGCAAGGTGAAGCCTTCTTCTAACATGTGTGGGTCTCTGGTGAAGAATCCTGGTACTGTCTGCACTCTTTGCTCAGGGAAGAGAAGAGGAATAGACTTCATTGGTTCAGCATTGACCTGTAAATGTGTTTGCAATTTTGAAGTCTGAAACTATGTTATGTTAATCACTGGGAGTTTTACATTGAGTAACAAGCTGAGATGCAAATTCAGGTTACAAATTAGGAAAATGCAGCTGAGAAACACAGCTGCTGCTAAAGGTTTTAGTGGAGAGGTAATTTGACCCTTCTCTCACTAGCACCCCAGCTGTAAGAGAGGCTCTGAGTCTCTCTCAAGTCCACAGTTTAAGGTTTTGCACATTTTGGGAAGTGGTTGTTCCAGTCTCTGTGTTATGCACCTATGAAATACTTATCTCTAGCATGCACACACACTTGTACTCAGTTTAGTCTGAAGATGTATGCGGTCTCCAGGGGACACATAGATATCAAGACTCTTTAAGTCCAGAAGGTTTGGAAGTGTAAAGTTTGGAGGTCAGTAATTGAATTAAAATCATGGAAGATGAGAAAAGGAAGCCCCATATTCCGCCAAAGTGGAAACCCTGCCTCTCTGTCCTGAAGGGGAGTTGCTGCTGGGGGAAACATGGAATACATCACCCCTGCCTCTTGACAGCTTCACCTTGGAGAGACGCAAATTCAATCCTTCCAGTTGCTGTTTTGAAGCTAAAAGTGTTTGACCAGTTCAGCCCCTGAATGGTGTTTAAGGAATAAAGAGAAAAGAGCAGGAAGTACTAATTGGCAAATTACTCCTTGTTATTTAGCTTGGCTTCCAAGTTGGAAAGTTCAATAATGAGGAGCTTTGTGAAAGTTGCCAGTAAGCAGAACCAGGGAGCTTTTTCTTCAATTACTATTTAATGTGAGGATATTTCTGACACATTGTATCATTTAGGCCATCACTTTCTATTAGGCAAATATTGTCCTATAATGATTTTTAAGCCCCTCTCCATGGGTGCTTTTATGATTCTGAACCCTCTAAGTGAAGTCCAAACTGCAAAGAGATGAATGGATTTTTTTTTGTGTTATGTAGTATTTTTAGGGATATTATTACTTCACAATTTCTCAGATGTTAAAAAAAAAACCACATTTACTTAACAGTCAGATTCTTCTTGGTTCTCCTAATCCTAATTAGAGAAAAAAGGAAACTTGTTGAAGACTTCAGAAATAATTTCAAACTAAGATTACCACAAGGTGAACGTGGCCTCGGGATTCTAGCATGTTAATAGAGAATTTATTTCTCCATGTAACAAAAATTACGTCATTTTTAGCAAATTTGTAAAAGAATGGGCTTCAGCTTTCAAATCACTTTCTGGATGGATGATTGTCCCTGTGGCGTGGCTGGTGGACAGGCATGAGTCAAAGTGGCCCAGAGTCTGTGTCACCTTCGTTTTCTTGGTACTAAAGTTTAACATCAGACTTACCAGAAACCATGCAAAGAATGAGGAATTGGAGTTTTACTCAATGAAAAGAGAATTTCAAAATAATTTATATTGAATTGCCATTAACTGTCCCAGAGTGTGGCTACATCTTTTGAATAAAAGCTAGGGTTTTATCTGGAACCTTCTTTGTATTTTTATGCTACAGCTGGGGTCACTGGAGTTGAGAGGACAAAGGGGTTTTTCCTTTCCTGACTGATGGCGTTCTCCATTTGTTCCTTGGCAGAGGGATTTCATCAGTCATTGGTACTTGAAACAGTGGTACCATTTAAAGGACTGTGAATTAATTGCCAGTTTCCTCTCCACAATTAAATGTCTCACCTAGGAACAATTTGTATATGCTTTTGGAAAAGCTAATAGCTCCTCAGGTACCAATCTTGCCTTCTTTCTTCATCCCTACAAAATCCCGTCTCCCAGAGCAGTACTTCATGGCGCTGGGAGGTGCTAGGCAGAGGTGTAAGCTGGTAAATGCAGTCATTTTCTGGCGAAGCATGAGTCTGGAAACTTTTTCTAAAGTACATTTGACTTCCCTAATTAAAAAGCATAAAATTGATTTTTTCTTCTAGTTTTAATTTCTCTAAATTGGAGCCTGCATAGGAGAGCCATGGAAACAATTAAAAGGACGTTGGCATCGTGTCTCCTGTGAGGTGGATGCCAGATTCCCACACTGACTGGTTAATGGCGCAGGCTCTTTTGATTTACCATCCTAAGTACGTCATACATTTTTTTCTTGAAAACCTGTTAAATTTGTGCCAGGAAAAATTGCATTTGGGAGATGATGGAGAATATGTAGAGCCATGCCACTGAAACACACTTGCGCACACACACACACACTTTCATGGGCACATACATGGGCTCGGATACACATATGATTTATAATAGCTTCAATTGATTCCTGCTAATTGATGCAAGTGCAATGTTCTGAGCTTTGTTAACAGGTTAGGGGCTGACTGGACTAACACTGGAGTTCAGATGGGGAAACCAGCAGGCAGTTTTTGCCAGTGGTTGTTGAACCAGAGAGGAATAGATTAAGGCAAGAAGATTAAGGGGTGGGAAGAGTATAAATTTTATATCAATTAATCAGGATTCTAGATCCTTTTCCCTAACTTTTGAGATACATTATTTCTCATAAATGTGTATATTCATATATAAATAATATGTTACAATATATTAGTGTTATCCATAGTCAGCCTACTGTGCAGGAATTCACAGACCTTCATATTTCTGGCTCACTGTAACCACCTCTCCCCACTCCATTCTCTCTGGCCTCTGGCAATCAGCAGTACACCCTCACTTCCAATGGCAGAGACTCCTTCAGACCCCACACAGGAGTGAGGTCTTGTGGCATTGGCCTTTCTGTGCTTGGCTTTTTCTAACACAATAGTTGTTCCACCAATGTTGCTGTAACTCACAGTCTTTCTTTCTTTCTTTCTTTCTTTTTTTCTTTCTTTCTTTCTTTCTTTCTTTCTTTCTTTCTTTCTTTCTTTCCTTTTTTGTGGTTAGTGGAATACTCTTCTGCTGTGTATATGCACTCCACATTTTAATCTACCGGCCATTGATTGACAGTGGCTTGTCTATATTTCTTTATTATTGTGAACAGTGCTGCACAGGGGTGCAGGTGTCTCTTGCACTTGACTTCATTCTCCTGGAAGTGTACTTAGCTTGGTGGCTAGCAGTTGCCTTTATAAGCTTTTGAGGATCTTCTATGCTGCTTTCTGCAATAGGAGAACCAATTTGCATCTCCAGGAGCTGTAAGAGGCGTTTGTTTTGTTTTTTTCCTCCACATCCTTATCAACACTTCTCTTTGGTCTTTTTACAGCCACTATTTTACTGGGGCAAATAAAGGGGATATATCATTAATCCTCTGATTTGCATTTCCTTGTGGTTGGTGCTATGGGGTGATTATACCTGTTGACTGCTTATACTGTCTTTTTAAAAATGTCAGTGTAAATCCATAGTCCATGTCTTTTCAGTTGAGTTGTTAGGGTGTGTTTTTGCTACTGTGTCTTGCCCTTTGGTCAGAGGGCAGCTTGCAAACATGTCCCATTGTAAAAGTTGTCTCTGTGGCTGACTGATTTTTAGTACTGTGAAGAACCTTTCAAGTTTGCCATAATTGTGTTTGTAAGCATTTGGTTTAGTATCCTGGACTGGGGGCGGTCTCCCTAGACAGAGCAGTGTCCCAAAGCTTTGCCTCTGTTTTCTTCTCGTGTGTAGTGTAAGATCATGTCACAGCTTGTATCCTGTATCCGTCTGGAGTAGATTTGTTGGTGAACTGAGACATAGGAATCTTGTGACATTTTTGTATGTGCGGAGATCAATATTCCCAGCACCACTTATTCACAAGACCATCATTCTTTCTCCTAGGTGTGTTCTTAGTGTGGCTGTTGAGTCAGCCGGGCTGTAATTATTGCTTCATGCTCTTTGGCTGTAACAACATATTAGTGGATTTTGAAGCTATGGAGTGTAATTCAACATGCTTGCTTCTTTTTTGCCCAAGAAAACTGAGAATATTTGGCAATTTTTGTGTCTCCGTAAATATTTTAGAAGTGTTTAGTACTTCATTTATGAATATCATTGGTACTTATAGGAATTACACAGAATCTAAAGATTGTTTTGGCTGTTGTAGACATGTTAGCGATATTAGTTTTTCTAATCCATGAACATGGAATCCATTTTTGTGTTGTCTACAATTTCTTTGAAAGTTTTTTATCATAAAATAATAATAGCTATTTGAGGACCTAGATATGCTTAATTTAATTAAACATAGCATGGTACATTCATGTATTAAAACCTTTACATATTCACCTTATTAATATTTACAAGTTCTATGTTTTTATCTTTAAAATATTAAAAATTAAAGGAAAGCTAGCTGTGACACACCCCCTTAATGTTACTACTCAGCGAACAAAGGCAGGAGGATCTCTGTGAGTTTGAGGACAAAGCAAGTTCCAGGACAACCAGGATTATTACACAGAGAAACCCTGTCTCATAAAACCAAAATTTAAAAAAAAATTAAAATTAAAGTAAGACGTTATTCAGGTTGATTGTTGACATTTTTGGATGACAGATTTAGATTTAGGAGTAGAATCTTGTGTCACTAGCCTGCTGCAATATGTAAGATAGTTTCTTATTGCTTCCTCCTTCTTTTAGACAGTTTTCCTGTGTTTAAAATTGCAAGCTGAAATGTATTTGTTTTGTTTTGTTTAAAATCCTTAAAATAGTAATGTTAACGCCGTGCTGGAAAACAGTGTGGTTGTTACTTCGCAGATGAGAGTGGGAGCTATGCATGGGTCGTTCCAACTGATGCTCTCCACAAACTGAAATCGAGGTGTCCATCATGGTGGCAAGCAATTCAAGACAGAATGCAGGGGGAATCTGCTGACAAGCTCACGTGAATGGCATCAGAGACCATGTGGGCCTATCCAAAGGGCTTCTAGGACTGTGGCAATTGGATGTCCCCAGAGTAAGATCTTTAGATGAATGAGAGCATCCGAGACAGAGCCACAAACCTTAGATGTGACATCCTGCTTCTCTCACCCATGAACTGCTTGTTAGAAGAGAGGCAAGGATCTTCCTCCTCTAGGGTGCTGAAGCCCATGGAAGCTGGGGTTACTGTGGTCTTTTCAGGGGCCGCTTACCATGCACAGCCGGCATGTCTGGACCTAATTACCCATCTCTCCAGTTTCATGTCCTGCCAATCTTCCATTCAGGCTAGACTCCAGACATCCAGGCGAGGACCAGACTTCCTGGTTTCCAGCATGTTCCTGCTCTCTTTTGCCTCCAGACACAAAATCAGCTGTTTTCTCTTCACCTGGCTAACCCACAGGTGTATTGTAGAATCCCGCCAGAGTGGCCCTCCTGGGGAAGCATTCTCTTACTATTCTTTGCCAGCTCCCCAGATTAGGGCAAGAACCCCTTTCTCCTTCAGTTGCAGCCTGCGGCCCGAATCACAGGTATTAAGAATGCCGCATTTTAATTTGTATGCCTTTTGTAACTTTAATACAACCTTAGCTGCTTAGTGTGTGTTGAATGAGTGCCCTGACTGCCTTAGCCAGAGGGCAGACAGTATGCCAGTGTGGCTGGTTAATCTTGGTTGTCAAGTTGACCTACCGGGGAAGTGGGGACCTCAGTTGAGGAATTGCCTTCATCTGCTCTGCCCGGGGCCCCATCTGCGGAGCATTTTCTTGAGCGGTAAGAAGGAAAAACACATTCTGCTGTGTGTGGTGCCATCCCCGGGGCGGGTAGGCCTGAGTCAGATGAGAAAGGCAGCTGACCAAGCCAGGAAGCGGGCTGTTCTTCCATAGTCTGGGCTTCGGTTCTTGGCTTGAGTTCCTGTCCCAACTTCTGGTGTGGGAGGTCCCTCTGTCTATGTGTTGCTTTTATTGGTTAATGAATAAAGAAACCGCCTTGGCCTGTTGATAGGGCAGAACTTAGGTAGGTGGGGAAAACTGGACTGAATGCTGGGAGAAGGAAGGTGGAGAGAGAGAAGCCACGGAGCTGCTGGAGATAGACACTGTGAGCTTTAATCGAGAGGCCAAGGCAGTTTCTTTATTCTTTTTTTTTTATTCATTTATGTTTGTTAAAAGCAAAATTTACATTTACTCCCCTTGTTCCCGGCCCTCCCGCTCCCCCACTACCCCCCTGCCCTCCCCCTGCTTCCTTAAGATGGTGCAGGTTACCCTGTCCTATGGGGAGCCCAAGGCCCTCCCCCCTGATGGCTCAGCCGTTAAAGGCTAGGCTCACAACCAAAAATATAAGAGTTTCTTTATTCTTTACCAATAAAAGCAGCACATAGACAGAGGGACCTCCCACAGACTTTCCTTCATGATGGACTATAGGTTGATGCTGAAGTGGACCCTCCCTCTACAGGGTGGTTTTTGGTCAGTGTTCCAATTCAACAGCAGCAGCAGCCAACAGACTAAAATTGTCAATAAGCCGTGGGTCTCACCGAATCTGCCATGGAGTTGCTGCCTTACTCCTGAATACGGTTTCCTGAGTCAGGTCTTAAGTCTGTTGGCTTAAGGGGAAAAGAAACCCTGATTTCTGTTTTATGTAGCTTCATTTTATTTATTTTTATTTACTATATCAACCGTGTTGCAGATTAAAGCTCCTGTTTTGACTTAAGTCCTAGCAGTTTGTATTGAAAGTTGATGCTGAGTTAAAGATCAGCAAGACTCTGCAGAAGCACAGTGTACTTACTGCCCATGCTGGAGAAGGCTTCGGGTTATTCAAAGTCTGTTCTTCACTCTTCATGTCTTCAAGCCAATGTAGAGCAACTGCTGGTAGGAAAAATACTTTTAAAATTATTTTGTAAAGAGCATTAGGTTGCCGGGCAGTGGTGGCGTACGCCTTTAATCCCAGCACTCGGGAGGCAGAGGCAGGCGGATCTCTGTGAGTTCGAGACCAGCCTGGTCTACAAGAGCTAGTTCCAGGACAGGCTCCAAAGCTACAGAGAAACCCTGTCTCGAAAAAACAAAACAAAAAAAAAGAACATTAAGTTGTATTTGCAATTTTTCTTTCTTTTTTATTTTATTTAATTAGTTAACTTATTAATTTTTCCCAGTTTTGAGATAGGGTTTCTCTGTGCAGCCCTATCTGTCCTAGAAATTACTCTGTCTTAGACCAGTCTGGCCATGAGCTCAAGAGATCCACCTGCCTCTGCCTCCCACAAGTGCTCAGACTAAAGGTGTGTGCCACCACACTGGACATACTTGCGTTTTCTAGTGAACAGAGAACACATTGTCTCCATTTCCCAAGGAGCTAACCCTTTCAGTAGGAAATCAAGACGGCCATGAGCTACTGTTTCCTGGACTGACTCACCTAGCAGAGAGGTTACCTCACACCACATGGTCCTTCCTCATGGGAGTGGGGTGGTTACATCAGCTGAAGATTCTGATGGTTGGAGGAAGCCTTCAGAGCGACAGTCCTTCATGTCTGAAGTAGGCGTATTTATGCTATGATTCAGCAATTCTCCAAGAAGTAAATGAAATGTAAGAGACAAAATAATGTTTCATAAGGCTCATTTTATTTGGTTTGAGGTAATGCACTCTAAGCATATGCCTTTTGAACTTTTTTAATATTATAATGTCTTTATGAAAAGATAGAAGATGCCTTGAAAATGGGGATAGCATCTCTAGTTCCCAGCTCCACAACTGATGTAATGTTGTGGGATTATGGATTTCCTCTTTGGTTAGAGGACGCAATGTTACTTTTAGTGAGGAAACCAATGATGAAACGAGGCGGTAGGAAGAAAATACTTGAACTCCATTAAAAGATATTTTTTCTCACTCTGGTAATCGCCTCCATTTCTACTCATCCTCATCTTTCATCTTCGTGCAGCCACGGGGTGTCTCGCAAAACCCCAGCAGCCATGCTCAAAGTAGGGTTCTAGGCACCCACCTTACTGAACTCTTAATTCATAATTGATGACTTTTACTTCCTTTCGTCTTTGACCACCATGTCCTCTTTGGTGCTCGTTGTCCTTGGGGGTTTCATGATAATTCCTCCCTCTGCTCTACTGCCTTCTTTTTCTCTTGCAGCTAGGGCCATTTTTCCTCAGCTGTCTCCTTCAATTTTTTTTCCAACTCTGTGAAAACCCTCTATCTTTTGACACTGATCTCTTCTAGCTCTACAAGAAAACTACTACCTGCATTTTATCTGTGATCTGTATTCTGACGTCAGTTTCCTAGCTTACATGTTTTATTCTCATTCATTTGAATCTCTATTTTTCTCTTTCTTCCTCCCTCCCTCTCTCTCATACTCTTTCTCTTCACTCTTCCTCCTCCCTTTCCCTTTTCTCCCTTCCTCCACTCTCTTAAAATAGAATCTCACTAGGTGTGCCTGCTATGTAGTTGCTATGTAGATCAGTCTGTCCTTGAACTCATAGCAATTCTCCTGCCCCTTCATTGTGAGTGCTGGGATTCTTGGTGTGTTTCACAACACTTAGCTCACCTCCAGTTTTTATTCTTTTATTCTCACTCCATTGGCCTTTCTCCTAGAAGCACCCTACATTCCCACACTGTCTCTCCTCTGCCTTCTTTTACCCATATTGATTGGTAGGTCCATCATTTGGTTCTCTCCATCATCATTGATTCTGTCCTTCCCATCACCTCTCCTCATTTCTAATCATCAAGTCCAGGTGATTGCACTTTCTAAGTCTGGAGTTCTTATCCCTTTTCTTCCCCAAGCAGCCAATGGCTTAGACATGCTGACAAACATCATAAGACTGTCAGTAAATCTCACAGGAGGACAGGGGTGTGTTCCTTAAGGCAGAAGCCTCAGAGGAAAGGCGGGGTGCTGTTTGGTTTGGAGCAGGTCTCTGTGGGTTCTAATGGACTGCAGAAACGAGCATTTCTGTCTTAACCAACGTGGACGTCAGTTGTTTCCATCTTCATGGTGTTGCTGCTTCCTTTAGGCCCAGCTCCTTTTCCTCTGCAACTGCTCTGACACTCAGTCCTTCTGTCTGATAATCAGGACAATTATCTGATACCAAAACCTGTCATCTCTGCATACGGCTGTTAAGCACGCCTCTCTGCCCATCAGACAAATCAAAGCAGGTCTGCAGGCTGGCCCCTGGTTCTCTGCCCTTCATTTGCTCTGCAGCCAGGAGGACTTTCCCATGTCTGAGCTCCCTCTGCTTCCCTCATCTTCAGGCTTTCCTGTGTCTCATCTCTTCCTTTCTCTGTTTGCACCCGGCTGGCTGTTGTTCATCATTGACTCCCCGACCTCCATTCCATGGTGCCCCCAGGAAGCATTCTACATGCTCACCTTACAACTACTCTTCTGAGGTTGAGGATCATGTCTTGTTATCTTTGCTCCAGTCCTTTAGTGCTTCTAGGTGTTCACAAAGAAAAATTGAGCCAGGAAGAAATTATCCACACATTCACTTAAAAATATTTATCGAGGGGCTAGAGAGACAACTCAGGAGTTAAGAGCATGTGCTGACCTTCCAGAGGACATGAGTTGGGTTCCCAGTATCCACATGTTGGCTCAGACTCATCTGTAACTTCCTGTTTCAGAGGATTTGACACCCTCTCCTGGTCCCCATGAGTACCAAGTATGCACACAGTGCAAAGACACACATACCGGCAAAACACTCATACATATAAAATACTCGAAAATAGTATGTATTGAATGTTTTACTGTGTGCCAGAGTTATTACATACACAGTGTTACACAATAACCTTTAAAGCTAATTCTTGTGCCTACAGATACTCTATTCTATTGCTAATGCTACATTAACCTGATAACTTGCTATATATAAGAAATATTGACAAGGAAAAGATATTTCTTGATTAACAATGAATAAACTGGAACTTTTTGGTGAGCAATTGAATCTTTGCCTGTTGTTTTCCATCCTTTCTTCCTTTCTTTCTTTTTACTATGGATACTTTAGGATTTTTATATTAGGGGGAAACTATAGCTAAAATAGCAGACGAAAGGCAGTATTAGATAATTATACAAATAATACTAAAATAGAATATTTCTATTAGACTTTTGCTTCTGTGATTTAGGCCATACAGAAAGTATTCCTTTAACATTATATGTCTACAAAATATATTCTTTTCCAATGCTTGTGCAAATTTAAAAACTTAAAACATTTCCTTATGGAATGGGTGTATCCTATCCAGGAAGGACTTATGTCCAAAAAGAAAGGAATGTATTCAATCTGGACACTAGGTAGAATCTGTTGATAGATCTGATGCTCTATTCTAATGGGAATAGGTGTTTTCTAATTAATATCTTAATGGCTTTCATATAAGAGTGTGTGTGGGCGAAGGGTAAAGTTCAGTGGTGAAGCCGTCCAAGGGTTCAATCCTCAGCACCACAAAAAAAAAAAAACCAACCCCAAAGTTGTTCCTCCAGACAGCAAAGGGTATGCTAATGTCAAGAGGGAAATATCAGACCCACAAATCAAATACTTCATTGGGAAACGTGTACATGAATGTGTTAAGTTCACACCTTGAATCCCATGCTGCATTTTATCTGTTGCTACAGCTCCAATTCTACCACTGAGTATTTCCAGTGGGAAACTCAAAACACACAGGCCCATCAAGATAAAGGCAGAGCTACAGGATGGTATTATAGTGCTGAAAGCAGCTTTGAAAAGCTTCCTTTTTTGACAAGTTGTGGTGACCCACGACTAATGACAGCACTTGGAGCACTTGGCAGGCTTCCGCAGGTGAATTGCTGTGAGCTGGGGCCTATCTGGGCTACATAGCAAGACTCTATCTTAGAAACAATGCAAACTCTTTACCATTCTTACATCTAAAAATCTGTATCCAAGGGGTTGGAGAGATAGCTCAGTGTTTAATAGCACTAGCTGCTTTTGTAGAGGACCAGGGTTCAGTTCCCAGCACCCACATGGCCAGTTACAACCACATGTAACTCCTGTTTCTGGTGCATCTGTTGCCCTCTTTTGGCGTCTGCAGGAACTGAATGAATGTGGTACACAGTCATAAAGTAGGCAAAATACCTACAGACATAAAATAATTTCTTAAAAATACCCATATTGTTATTTTTATCATATTTGTCAATTTTCATGTTATGATTAAAATGTTTTAATAGTTGTTAATGAAAATGTCTCCATTTACTAAAAACAAGTAGATTCTATGACTACGGGGCTATCTCACTCAGAATACAGTTTGTAGAGCCACCAAACTGTACTAAGCAACCATTTGAAGTTTTGTTTAAAAATTTTTCCATAGTGCCAAGAATAAAAGCCAGTGAGACTTAATTTGAAAGATGGCCCTTGTTTTATACCTGTCTATCATAGCCAATCCAACTGCACTGGATTCTGGAAAAAGTATTTTCTTCTCCTACTGCTCCTCTTCCTCTTCTTCCTCTCATTCTCTCTCTCTCTCTCTCTCTCTCTCTCTCTCTCTCTCTCTCTCTCTCTCTGTCTCTCTCTCTTTCTCTTTTGGCTTTTCAAGACAGGGTTTGTTTGTGTAGCCCTGGTTGTCCTGAAACTTGCGCTGTAGACCAGGCTGGCCTTGAACTCAAAGATCCACCTGCCTCTGTTTTCTGAGTGCTGGGATTAAGGAGTGCACCACCTGCCCAATGAAAAGCAATTTTAAGAAGATATTTAAAATTGCCTCTTTCAAAGCTTTTCCTTAAAATCCAGAAGAAAAAAAGTTAGAATAATCAAAAAAGAAAAGCCAAATCATGAGCACATGCGTGTTTTAGATTCTGTGGTGGTTTGAAAGAAAATGGCCCCCAAAGGCAGTGGCACTATTAGGAGGTATGGCTTTGTTAGAGTAGGTATGGCCACTGTGTGTGCCGCTGTGGAGGCAGAATCTGAGGTCTCACATATGCTCGTCTCTTTAAGTGTAATACATAGTCCACTTCCTGTTGCCTGCAAGACATAGGACTCTCAGCTCCTTCTCCAGCACTGTGACTGCTTGCACGCAGCCCTGATGATAGACATAAGACTCTCAGCTCCTTCTCCAGCACCCCGACTGCCTGCACACAGCCTTGATGATAGACATAGGACTCTCAGCTCCTTCTCCAGCTCCGTGACTGCCTGCATGCCACCATGATGATGGACATAGGACTCTCAGCTCCTTCTCTAGCACCGTGACTGCCTGCATGCCACCATGATGGTAGACATAAGACTCTCAGCTCCTTCTCCAGCTCCGTGACTGCCTGCATGCCACCATGATGATGGACATAGGACTCTCAGCTCCTTCTCTAGCACCGTGACTTCCTGCATGCCACCATGATGGTGGACTGGGCTTCTCAACTGTGAGCTGCCACCTCAGTTAAGTGTTTTCCTTTATTAGAGTTGCTGTGGCTATCGTGTCTCTTCACGGCACTGGAAACCCTAACTAAGACAGATAGCTACAGTCTAGTCTGTTTAGTCTGACCATTTTCCTTCCCCAAGTCATGGCCTTGATGGGCACCTACCGTTCCCTATGTTTATAACGCTCCTTCCGGGTATACTTGTGACCAGCCATTCTCTAATCCTCTTGTGTCTTTTCAAATGTACTCCATTGTCATCATCAGCCTTTGCTGGCAACTCTTTAGCATCATGAAATGCCAAGTCCGGCTTGACTGAAATGGATGAGGATCTCCTCTCTGTCAGAGCAGGGTGTCCCTTCCTGCCTGATTTCCTGTCTGCAACACTCTCCGATGGGTGCTGTGGTTGATAGGTGTGCAGATATCACCCCACAGGTACATAGACTGAGGGATGCTTGGCCACTGTTAGCTCATGCTGTGCTGGCTGAGTCCCTGCCCTGTGAGGGAAAGGGAGAGCTGTGGGCCTGCCGCTCTGCCTTCTTACACATCCTGTGCTCCTCTGCCTTTGAAGGAGGATTAGCCTCTTAGTTGGAAGTATCCTCACCCACACACCTTTGATCCTTCTGCTCTCTGTTCATGGGCTCATCCGTGTATTCCTGTTGGATATCTACAAGCATGTGATAGTAAAGACGGGCTAGGGACCAGCAAGATGGCTCGTGGGTAACAATGCTGCTGTGCAAGCCTGGTGGCCTGGGTTCGATTCCTAGACTCCACAGAAAGGAGGAAGGAGAGATCTGACTGCGCCATGATGTCCTCTGATGACTACACACATGACATACACGACATGACACGTGTTCCCCTCCCCAGTGCACACACACAAACAATAGTGATATTAATAAAAATAATGTCTACCCCACCAGAGAGAATCTGATTGCGGAAATGAATACTGCACTATGCTTAAAGTTTTCTTCAAGACAATCCCAGATTCTGTTGACTTTTATACTTTAGCCGCTCAGTATCTAGAGTCATGGATTCCAGTGAAAATGTAATGCAAGCCATATGTGTGATTTTAGATTTTCTAATAGCTGTGTTAAAAAGCAAAAATCAAATGAAATTAATTTTAATACTATATTTCTTTAGCCTAAGACTTTCAAAGTATGTTTATCAACAAAAGCTTTTCTAATGATATGTTTTTCATACCAAGTATTATGAACAGCACAGACAACTAACTCTATTATGTGCTTGTATGTTGGGGATGGGGACACACATATGTACATGTGTATATGTGAGTGAATGTATGCTCAGATATGTGCTCATATTTATATAGGAACAAGTGTCTATGCGCGCACATGTGCAAGTGGGTATGTGCATGTGTGTGTGTGTGTGTGTGTGTGTGTGTGTGTGTGTGTGTGCACGTGCGTGCGTGTGCATGTGTGAAATTTAACATCTTATCTGCCCTTCATCAGAAGGGTGATACTTCTTGCTCTTTTTGAGGCAGGTCTTCTCACTATGATCTGGGTCTCCTTAATTAGGCTAGGATGACAGGCTAAAAAGCTCAGGTATCAGCCCTTCTTCACTTCCTAACTGCTGGGATTAATAGTACATCCCACCACACCCCACAAACTTTACATGTATATTGGGGCTTGAACTCAGGTCCTCTTACTTGCATTTTGCTGATAAGAACCATCCCCCAGCCCTTTATTTCTTTTTAAGATCATTTGTCCTATAAAGCTGCAGTTCTTATTGCTAAATTATTTGAATTTAGCTAAAAGTATTTTCTGAAATATAAGTATTTCTTCACTCTCACTATGCTGAACCTCATCTATGATAGATGCTGTACTTTGAGATTAAGAAATGATGCTATACAAGGACACAGCATCAACCAAGCAGGGTTCAGAGGGGAGCACAGAGACTGAAGTAACAATGATGCAGGTCTGAGCTAGTGATGCAACAAATGAGAGAAGAATAAAAGAAACAAAATTTAAAGAAAGGAGTGATGGTGAAGCTCCACCCACCCACTCCACAACTCAAAGACAGTCAGTATATAGACTGTCTGTCTAAATAAACCACTCTTAAACACAAGTGGCCAATAACCATTTTTGAAACTGTTCAACATTTTTAGTTATTAGAGATATTTGCAAATTAAAACTTATTTTGAGGCCATTTCACCCCTGTCAGACTGGCTATCATTAGGGAAGAAAGACAATTGCAGCATGGTCTCTGAAGCGAAGGGGAAGCCTTGCTTGTTTCTGGTGGGGATGTTTGTGAACTGGTGCAGCCGGTGTGGACATCGGTGTGGCAGCGTCTCAGTTTAGGAGAATTACCATGTGACCTGGCTTCAGTAATCCTGGATGTATAAAATGGGTGCCCTGTCCTGCCATGGGACTGTTTCCACATCAATGTCCGTGGCTGTTCTAGTCCCCAGAGTGAGGAGATGGAATCAGCCTAGATGAATGGATAATGAAAATGTGGTCCATGTGCCCAATGGAATTGTATTCATCTGGGAGGAATAATGAAATTATGGGACTTGCAGGAAAATGGACAGCTCTGTGAAGTGTTCAGTGGGGTAAATCCAACTCAGAAAAACAAATTCTGTGTTTTTTCTTACATGTAGTTTGTAGGTATTAATTTCCATGTGGGTGCATGTGTGTAGCTGTGGGTGTGGCTATAGGCTGTCAAAGTAGAAATGGGGATAGGAAGGAAATTGAGGGAGTGAGGGAGCAGTGGAGTACTCATGGTATGGAAGCAGAAAGGCAGTTACAAATGAAAGAGGAAGGAGGGGAAGACGGGAAGGAAAGTGAGATGGTGTGCGGACTGGGCAGGTAGCTCTGTCCAAAACATGCTTGCTACTCAGGAATGAGGAGCTGCGTGTGAAAATCTGAGCATGGCGTTTGTGCTTGTAAGGCTGGTACCAGGGATGGGGAGATGGACTCTGGGGCTCGCTGGTACCAGGGGTGTGGAGATGGACTCCCGGGTACCAGGGATGGAGAGATGGACTCTGGGGCTCGCTGGTACCAGGGGTGTGGAGATGGACTCTTGTCTGGGGCTCGCTGGTACCAGGAGTGTGGAGATGGACTCCCGGGCCTCGCTGGTACCAGGGATGGGGAGATGGACTCTTGTCTGGGCCTCACTGGTACCAGGGATGGGGAGATGGACTCTTGTCTGGGGCTCGCTGGTACCAGAGATGGGGAGATGGATTCTTGTCTGGGGCTTGCTGGTACCAGGGATGGGGAGATGGACTCTGGGGCTCTCTGTTACCAGGGATGTGGAGATGCACTCCCAGTGCTCGCTGGTACCAGGGATGTGAAAATGGACTCTGGGGCTCGCTGGTATCAGGGATGGGGAGATGGACTCTGGGCCTCGCTGGTACCAGGGATGTGGAGATGAACTCTCAGCGCTTGCTGGTACCAGGGATGGGGAGATGGACTCTGGGGCTTGCTGGTATCAGGGATGAAGAGATGGACTCTGGGGCTCGCTGGTATCAGGGATGGGGAGATGGACTCGGGGGCTTGCTGGTATCAAGGATGTGGAGATGGACTCCCAGGGCTCGCTGGCCCAAGTGGGTAAGCTACAGGTTCCAGTGAACAAACCTCTGAACTGTTAGCAGAGTATGTATTGGGAGAGGGTGATACATGGGAGGAGCCGGAGTAAGGAATGGGAAAGGAGATGAAATAATATTTTAATTTCAAAAACTGCAAAAGGTTTAAAAGAGCAAGGCTTTTGCCTTATTTCCTGAGTCAAGGCTAGCAGGTTGGGCCGGAGTCTCCTCACTGTGCCCTCAGATTCACACTCTCGCCTCTCATTTTTGAGTCTTTACTCCAACTTTTTCTTGTTTCCTCCTCTTTCTGCTTTTCAGCTGTAATGTAATCCCCTTGCTCAGTGCACAGCACAGGTTTTACTTAAGTGCCATCTCCACTCACTCCGCCCGCTGCTGCTATTGTACATGGATTCTCTCATTGGTGCCTCCCTCTGCTGTTGATTTGGATACTTGCTTATTTAAAAAATTCTATTTAAAAAAATCATCTTTCATTTTTCAGTGCATGTATACGATCAGTGGTTTGAAAGAAAATGTCCCCCAAAGGGAGTGGCACTAATGGGAGGTGTGGCCTTGTTGGAGGAAGTGTGATTCACTGTGGGCATGGGTTTTGAAGTCTCTTATGCTCAAGCTACACCCAGTGAGACAGACCACTTTCTGTTGCCCTTGAATCGAGATGTAAAGACACTCAGCTCCAGTACCATGCCTTCCATCATGCTGCCTTGCCTCCTGCATTGTAATAATTGAGTAAATCTCTGAACTGTAAGCAAGTCACCCCAGTTAATCGTTTTCCTTTATAAGAGTTGCTGTGGTCATGGTGTCTCTTCGCAGAAATAGAAACCCTAACGAAGACAGTGTACTATTTCCTCAGTGGAGTTTCCAGTGTTTTAAAGGTATTTTGTAGATCATTTAAGAGACCTTTTGGCACTTATTCAGGAGCAATATATAATTATGCAAATGAACATTATCCAAAATCTTAATAAAATATGAATCCTTCTTTTAATTTGGCTTCAATCATCTCATCAGTATGGTCTATCTTATTCTCCACAGTCTAGAGGGATTTTATTAATGTGTTCATGTTCTATTCAATGACAGTTAATAAATAATTAATAGTCTTTTGTGCCAAAGACGTTTTCAAGTTATTTTCCCTCAGAACTTCTAGATACTTTGATTCTGAAACAACTCTGTTTTTGCAAAGCAGAAGGACAATTGGCAGACCTTTTTCCCAGAGGGCTTTTAAATTTGGCCAACCTCTATAATCTCCTGTGATTTGTTTGTTTCCTATGCCAGTGCAGCAGGGAGATTACCTGTGGTTTTACTTACAGAGCTCTAATATACAGCGGAGAGAAAGTCGCATCAGGCGTCTTGATGGCCGGGATGGAACACAGCAGAGCCCGCTCAGCCTGGCCTTCAGAGTCATCTTAACACATACGCCCTGCTGTTGCAAGTTTTGCCTACACTGATCCTAACTTTTTCTTTCTGAACATTTTTTTCTGGCCTCTCACTTTTTAAAATGTTTTGGTTTTAGAGAAAACTGAAATACTTAGTAAATTTGAGCACAGTAAGTAGAATTTAAATAAAAAGTTGCAGAAAAAGTATAGAAATTACTTGAAAAAATAAGGCACAGCTAGCTAAATAAAGAAAAACTATGCAGTGTATTTCATGGACTCTGAGGCCTGGCTGTATATCGCAGTCACTTGGAGATCTGTAAAATGCTCGACCAGAGGCTTTATACGTGTCAAAGTGGACTCTAGTCTTGGACTCTGGTGTAAGGTCTTGGCATGGAAATTCCTAGCATCCCCTGCTTTGCTTCACAGATTGTCATGGCACATGCTCGCACTGTGGCCTCAACATTCTGAAGGTAGCACTGGACTCCATGCTGAGAACCAGGAGCTTAGGCGCCTGCTTCTCTGATTCACTCTTAGCCGGAGAGCTCACTCCATGGTGGAGTAGACAGCCAAGAATCCGCTGCTGTCACCATTGTAAGGTTTCTTCCAGGGCACTCTGGGTCTGGAACCTACTGCCCACTCACCATCCTACCGATCTTGGTATGTCCAGGAAGATGACAGCTGAGGGTGGGTCTCTTAGCATGCCCTTGGCTCACAAGCTAGGGTGGATGTTTCCAGGCAGGGCTAACCACCTACTCACAGGGATTCAAGTCCTTCCTAGTTACAGAGAAGCCAAACTCCATTTGGAATACATCTAATTGATCTTTGGGGTAGGGTTGGAGGGAGAGGAGTAGGAAAAAATTTTGAAGGTGTAGGGATTTAATTGCTAAAATAGAATATAACATTTCTTAGGATTCCAGAGGAAGCACACCGGGGAATAACTCTGCCATTTCTCATCACTTTTTGACAATTTTGATTCTATTTCAGGCTCTTTATACAAGATGTAAAAATAACTCCACAGAACGACATGTGAACTGCGTGTTCTGTTTGGCCTCCCTTTCATTTACACTGTGTCGGGAACCTTCTATTTAAGTTGGCTGTGTGTACAGAAGCAGTACTGTATACTGTTCGCCACTGAAACGCCAGCCACAACCACATCTCCCCCACGTCTCTATGCTGACTGCATACACATCACACAGATACATAATGCAAACACACAATAGCTCACACGGAAGGAATAATAGTTAACTCTCGACTCCCAAGAAGTTTTCAAGCGATAGAGACCTCACACCAGCCCCCTGAGGTTGGTCATAGCACCCTATCCGTTTTTCTTGTACGTATCGGGCCTCCCTTTGAACTGACTTATCTGGAGCCAGCCAACTTATAAGAGGACGCTGTGTTTATGTATCTCACAAGCCAAAAATCTTTCTGACTTGGGAATACTGTTTCAACTAGAGGTTCCCCGCGTATCATTAACTTCCCTTCCCTTCTGAATGTCAGAAAGATCTCACTTGAGGCCCCCTCTTCTCAGAAATCTGCAGCTTGATTCACATTCACAGAAAATAGCCAGGACAACGACTCAGTGATATGGCCATGAGCTTTTCTTGGGTTGTTACCTCAAAGATTAGGATAGTATTTTACCATAACTTCTTGTTTTCAGATAAGAATTTAAGATAGGAATCGCATTGTTGGCGAAGACATTCTTATTCCTCGGTGGTCTTGCTAGCGTAGCTAAGAATGAGTTAAGCTGACTCTTAAAGACTGTTTTTGTTGAGACATAAGGTCGGCATTTATCAAGCAAGGATGTTTTTCAGTCTGGATTAAGAAATAACGAAGTAATAAAAAGTTGTGACGTGGTATATCCCTACCTTAGAATGCTATAGTGCCACAGAGCCCAGAGGGATCGTCACAGAGCCTGTGGATTGTGTCCTTTTAGTGGGGGTGGCAATGAGCTGAGGTTTCATTTGCCTCTCTTTTCACTTTTATGGTTTTGTAATATGAGTCCTCTAACTTCAAAAATAAGACACATGTCACCCCTTTCCCCCATGAGCTGCTCCAATGCCTAGTGTTAACTTCAGCAGTCAGAACACCCTTCTCCCAAGAGCTGGAATTGATAGCGATTGATCGTGAGGCGACAGGACAACATCTATCCTGTCAACAGCTGACCTTTCTCAGCCAGTGACTGCAGCCACACACACTTTACCATTAGGCATTTAGAAAAGTGAAGTGACTGTTTACAATTTTAGAGTCTAGAAATATTTTGTATAGAAAGGTTTCTTGGGGCTTAATTGGTAAAGGGATTGGGCAGCACTCTGTGAATCATAGTTGGATGACCGCCACCCACACAAAGAGCTGGCATGGAGGACTGTGCTTGGAGTCAGTCCTGGCCAGGTTTGCAAAGATAGACGGATCCTGGGACTCACAACCCTGCCCACTATAGCAGGCAATTTTCAGGTTCAATGAGAGGCTTGGACTTTAAAAAGAGATGGTTTCTGAGGAACAATACTGAAATTGACTTTGGGTGCATGTGTGCATGGTGTGCATACATGGGTACATGTACGTGTACATGGGCACGTGTGTGTGTGTCATGTGTGTGTGAAGAAGTTAAAACAAGATGTAGTAGCATCACCTATTTTAATTTGAGTGTTGAGATTCATTCAGAGCTGACTTAGAATATGAAAATGGACCCACTGAAAGAAACTGGGCGTTCAGCGTCTCGCCAGCTGTACTTGTTCCTCAGTTCTCGTGATTTATAAGTATTGTTTCCCGAGAAGGCAATTTTCTGTGTATCTATGGACAAATCTGTCCACTGAGCAGACTGTTTGAATTAGAGGAATTGCCTTGAAAAAAAGTCTTTATGTTCATTAGTGGTCCTTTACCACCAACGGTGTTTTCCCGGAGGGTGGTGGCTACTCCACATACACACATTGGAGTGACAGAATCTAAGTAGTGTATACATATTTTTTATAATCCTTAGCGAAAGAGTCTCCATATAGACACAGATTATATTAGAAGAGAAAACGCTGCTAGGTGAGATTGTGTCTTGCTTACATTCCTACTTTCTTTTGTTGTTAGGATCAAAAGAAAAGTGTTGGCAGTGGCGCTCTGTTGTCTTCTGAATTCTGGGAGTCATACGAACACATGTGACAAGTAGGCTTAGATAGTCAGCCAAGTATTAAAGTAGTTAAATTTAGCCGGAGCTATCCCAGTGAGGTAAAAGGGGGAACCATGTGGATGCATGTGCGTGGATGCATGATACCTTGCTGTTTTTCTACACAATGAGGAAGGGCAAATGGGTAATTACTTTTTGCATAATAATAATAAACCCTCATTATGAGCAGTGTGTTTTTGCTTTGGCCACTTAATTTTGGGCAGAAATCTTTCTTTCCATCAGTTAGGCTAAGTCGGCATAAGAAACAGAACATTTTGTATTTGTCGTGGGTACCTGCTGTAGAATGAAAATTTGTTTTCAGGTCTGAGAATTATGCATTCTCTATTAGCAATGAAAGCTCAGATGATGGGAGGGAAATGGAGCCAAGACTGCAGGGTTTCTTTGTAAGCTCATGTTTTTTACATATGACATTCTTTTCTTGTTGTTTCTTAGACCAGAAAAATAAAATGTTTATCATTAAGGAGAGGTTACAGTCATGATGGAAAATTTCACAAACCCATGTACTTCAAACTTCTCCTTCAGAGGCTGATTACAGCTAATGATGTCCAGCAGCCCGAGTCCATCATCCACATAATTGCATGGTGCAACTGAACACTACATTGTAGGACATTCATTAAAACCTCGAATTTAAATGAGGGTAAAAACCACATAGGAGAAGGGGGTAAATAACTATCTTAGTGCATAAAATTAAAAACAACAACTTAAAAGGGGACAGAAATGATCAGAGCCACCATCTTGAACAACACAAAATTGTGAACTCAATGCTTGTAACGTGATAAAAATAGCCACAGAAGGCAGAGTCCTTGCGTATTTGGGCTTTTGTATTATACAAGTTGTCTCTTGGTGAGGAGAAGATTCCCTGAGCTATAATGTAGGGGTTTAGTGTAAAATGCAAGGCTGGAGAGTTGAGCTGAAGTGGATGCAGACTTTGTCCCTGTACCTGAAGTCACGGACTCTGCTGTTTGCACATGCGTGCCACAGGCTAGTCAGTGAGCATGGAGACTTTGAAAGCTAGAAGGAACTCTCAGGGAAACTGAGGCAGTCTGTGATTAATGTGGTGCCCTGGATTATGTCCAAGAACAACAGCTGGCCTCATCAAATGCCTTAGAATTACAAACATATCATGGTTATTTACAAAAACATGGAAATAATTTCATTTCTAATGCCAGCATCACCAAGAGAATATTCCTTGTAATTGTGAAATACCTTATCTCTTGATCTTTAGTCCAAATATAAACACGTTATGACATTCCTTTTGTTGAATGAAAGCTAAAGATAATTTCTAGTTTGATTGCATCACCTAACCTCTATTTTTGGAAGAATTTAATCAAATCAACCTCACATTTATTTATCCCTTTAACAAGCATTACTAGTGTGGCCCGGAATATATTTCCTGATTTAATACAGATCAGATTTTCTGATCTATAGCATAATTAGGAATCCTTCAGAAGGGTATATTTAAAGGCACATCCCACCTGATGATAGCTGCTGGGAAATGAAAAAGCATCTTATTCGATGGAGTGACACTGGACAGATCAACCACTCTCCAAGGCTGCCATGCTCAGGAGTACTTGGCCAATATAAATCAGAACCCATGCTACTTAGTGGCATTTTTTCCAATTTTGTGTTTTGTTTTTTAAAAGAAAAAAAGAACATGGGGTTGATTAGGTAGGGAGAAGGGGAGAACCTGGGGGAGTTGGGTTATGGAAAAGAACAGGATAAAAATCTACTGTATGAAATTCTCAAATAACTTTTCAAAAGGAAAGAACACTTATGAAAAACAAAAGGGACATATTTAATAGAATGATCAGGTTTCATTTATGAAAGCTCTACAGATTAACTTTTAAAGTAAACATTTTTAGGCAGTAACTTTCATAATACTACCACTGGTTTATTTTCATAGATGGTATTTCGTTTTTAAGGAGGGGTGGCCTTATTGGAATTCTTTTTTTGTTTGTTTGTTTGGTTTTTTGAGACAGGGTTTCTCAGTGTAACAGCCCTGGCTGTCCTGGAACTAGCTCTGCAGACCAGGCTGACCTCGCACTCACAGAGATCCACCTGCCTCTGTCTCTCGAGTGCTGGGATTAAAGGTGTGTGCCAACACTGCCCGGCTTTATTATTAGAATTCTTATGGTTAGAAGTTGCATGTTTGAATATGCTGTGCCTTGACCCAAAAGTAGGTATGTTTGGGGGATAAATTCATAGCCTTTACAGCAAACTTAACTGAAAATTCTGATTTCTCATGTGAACTTCTATTGTATTAGATACAGTTGTCAAGTTCTAGCAATTACAAAGTCTGTCTGTCATCCACATGGCCCACCTTGCGATCAACTGATTTCTCAGGTCCATAAAAATGTGTGTGTGTTTACATTTGTTTCTCTGAGTTTATAGCTCACAAATTTTCATATTGCCTAGTCGATTAAAAAGTAAAAATACTATTTGGTGTAACTGAGAATTATTCCTCTTTGACTTCTCACCCCATCCCAGCCCCAAACATTCATCGGTTAAAATTGTGATTGATTCCCATAAACAGGTCTCTGGACATTTTTCACAGTCGCAAGCTCAAAAGTTACAATGGGTAGTAATTCTCTTACTGGAGTATGTAAGCAGCGCCTTTCTCTCCTGCTTCTGCAGCAATGTGTTCGGCATCTTGGGCACATCTCATATTCTATCGACTTTTGATGCCAAATTTGTTTCCTTCCTTTCTTTCCAAGAAACTGAATTTTTATAGCAATGTTAAGTTTGCTGCAAAATTAAATGAAAAGCATGCAAAGTTCCCATACAACCCTCAATGGAAACTACTCACATTTTCAGTGTTTCCAAAGCTTGGCATTTCCAGAACACCGTGTCTGGGGAGTCATACGCTATGACTTTTCATTTACTTGGTAGTCTGCCTTCAAGTCCTCTGTGTGTCTCCTGGATTGACAGCTCATTTCTTATGACTGAACACTATTTCATTGCCCGAATGGATCACAGTTTTATTCATTCACCTATCAAAGGGCACTGAAGTTATTTACAACCAAAAAACTATTTTTTAAAAAAGCTACTATGAATACCCAGTGCGTGTATATAAGTTTTCTGTCCCTTCGGTGGACCAGTCTTGGTGGATGCTATAGTAAGAGTATGCTTATTAGTTTTATAAGAAACTGAGAAACTGTCTTTGAAAGTGTCCATACCATGTCGCATTTCCACAGGCAGTGGCTGAGCATTCCTATTGCTCGCTGCGTGTTATGTGGATTTTTGCACTGTAGGCTTTTGGACTTTGGCTATTTCCGTGTCTGTGGAGTGGCAGTTCATCAATTTAAGTTGTGTCATGCTAACGTCTTAGCCACTGGACATCTATTTGTATGTTGTCTTGCCATTTCCTTTGGCGGTGAATCTTTTGTTCCTCAATTTTTAGGTATATGTCTAAATGCACATGTGTGCCCATGCGTAACATATGTAGATGGATGCATAACATATGTAGATGATGGATGACAGAGGTAAATCTTGACTGTCATCCCTTGGGATGTTGGCCACACTGGTTTTTGGAGACAAGGCCTTTTACTGTCCTGGCACTTGCCAAATTAGGCTATGCTAGCCAATAAGATCCAGGCATCAACCTGTTTCCATTTCTCCATCACTGAGCTAACAAGTGTGTGCTTCTGAGGCCAGCTTTTCATGTGGGTTCTGGGCATTGGATTCAGGTCCATATACCATGTGGCAAGTATTTAGGGACTGAGCTATCTTCTCAGACTGTTTTATTGATTTTTTAATCAGTCTGCTCAACTTTTAATGATAGAGTTTGGAGAGATTTTTGCGTATTATGGACAGCTGGCTTTTATCAGATGTCTTTTTCAAATGTTTGCCCATATATGGATTGTTTTCTCATTTTCTATATATTGTCTTTTAGAGAAAAATATAAGGTATTTCTTTCATGAATTTTGAGTTTGATGTTGAATTTCAAGTTATTGTCAAACTCAAATCATCAATGTTGACAATAACGAATGTTTCTGTCCATGAACATTGAATATTTTTCTACTTATTTAATTACTGGATATCTTTCATTAAATTTCATAGGTGTCCTTTTATAAATATTAAAATTTTAACATTTTTATGTGTGTGAGTATTTTATATGCCTGTTTGTATGTGTATCACATGCTTGCTTGGTGCCTATGGAGATCAGAAGAGGATGTGTGATCACCTAGAATTGGAGTTAATGGATAGTTGTGAACCACCATGAGGGTGCTGGGAATCGAACCTGGGACTTCCACAAGAGCAACAAGTGCCCTTAATCTCTCGAGCCCCACCTTGTATGTCTTTTGTTAGTTCTGTAACAAAATACTTTATATTTAGGAGTATAAATATTTTGACTTCAATTTCCTCCTTTTGTTGTTGTTGATATATAAGAAAGCAATGGGCTTTTCTATCCTAGCTTTGTGTCTTACAGGTTTGCTGAATGCTGTAAGAGTCTGTCCTTCTGTGTTTGTCTGTTCTCTCAGATTTTCTGTATCGTCCCGTTACCTACAAACATGGTTCTACCATTCTCCTCTTTGTCTTCATCCACATTCATTAGCCAGGATTCTAATTCTAGTATTGGTGATCAGTAGTGAGAAGGAATAGTTGATTTCCTCTTTAGCCTGAAAGCTTTGGGTTAGCATGGTTAATTATGATTGTAAGGATTGAGGCATTTGTTTCAGTGGCGTGCGTAATGTTTATGATGCTAAGGAACTTTTATTCCTTTCTTATTTTTATCTTTTTGGGTGGGGGGTGTTCTTCTGAGTGTTGTCTCCCATCAGGTGCCTCTTCTAAATCTACAGATATGACCATGAGTTCTTTCTTCTTTGGCCTTCTGCTGTGACGAATTATATTGAATGTTTTAAGCAATTAGCGTTGTTTCAGGCAATGTCACATATGAGTCTAATGTTGCTTCCTCTGTCATCTCTTCCAGTCCCCACTTTCCCCTTCATGGCGAAGATGTTCCTTGTCTTGCTAATTTTCTTATGCTGTAGCCCTATCACAACGTAAATTCAAAATGAACTGTGGCCTCTAGGTGTCTGTATTTAGTTGCTACCCGACATGCACATGCCTCTGATCGAGCAAAGGTTGGGTTCTCTAAGGTTGGTAACCTTACGCTCTGACATGGATCCTGCTTGTCATCGTAATATTCTTGGTAAATGTATTTGAGCAAGGGTGACATGTTTGACTTTCCAAGGATACAGATGGGTTTTGATGGCCTTGTGGCTTTCACACACCACCCTTTGTTTAGATGGCACATTCCACTCACCACTGCCCTCGCAGTCACCTCCACACCTGGAAAAGTCTGGTTTCTCAAAGCTCAGTTTGATGCCAGAGCCCTTGGGACTCTGCTCTCTGCTTTCAATTCTGCTCTCTGCTTCAAATCTGGTTGAATGTCCATCCTAAGTTCATATTTCATAATTACCTGGCTTTGCAAGTACACAGTTAATTAAACCCTTATCTGAATAATGAGCTTATTGATCTCAGGAACTATGCCACTTATCTCCATACTGCCCTTGCATGGTAGATGGTTAATTAGTTTTTAATGAACTCATAGAAATACTGCTTGTATATATGTAAGCATTCATTTTGTTTTTCTTGTACTTGATGATATACACAGAGCTTATTGTTGTACTAAATTAACACAATTCCAATAAAAGGAGTTTTTGATTTCTTGATATATTTGGGTCTTATTCTTGACTTACTGTTGTCATGGTTACCTTTATTTCCTTACCAAAGAATAGATGTTAGTAAAATTATTGGTCACTTACTATGCCTGTGCTTTTAGAGAGTGGCTTAATATATTGTTTTATTTCATGTTTGTGCCGCTCTTATAAGGTTTTCTTTATCATATTTATTATATGATTGGGGAGCTAGAGCCCAGGGATATTATTTATGTAATTGACTTAATTTCTTACTTGCTTAGTGGCAGAGCCAAGGATTTGGACTCTGGGTCCATCTTTTAGTTAGAGCTAATTTTTTTGTCCTGCACATGTTGTCTTTCTTCAGATACATATGGAAATGCTTATGAAAATGTGTAGTGCTTGTGAAGGGTTACCATAAGGACATCTTTTATGGAAATCGCATCAAAGCAGTGATTCACGGAATGGTTGACACAGTTACCAAGCCTTTTTATTGCCCAATTTACCATAAACAGCTATGTAATTTAAATATGTTTGATGTTAAGAGTGTCCATTAAACAATAACAGAATTAGCCGTTGCACAAACTGTGTCGGTATAAAAATAAACCTCCCTCGGAGGAGCTGAGAATTACAGCAAATGGCATAACAACATTAAAAGTTATGTTTGTGATCACACACACACACACACATCCAGCAAGCTAAGCCATCGAGACTGAGCTTCGCATTAAAAAAAAAATCTCTTGGGTTATTAGAGGATCACTTTCAAATTCCCTAAAAATGTGATGTTACGGGTCTGCACAATGTCCCGGATCCAGGGTCTGGTTTGCACATTTGTGACAAATCTCTTCCTTGAACTGCAGAACAATTTGTTTCTGTCATCAGAGGGTTAAAGAAGCCGTTTTCTTCCCGTGCTGTGGAGACATTTTTTGTCCCTGGGAGATCAGGGAAAGGCATCTGTAGAGGAGGTCATTCCCTTTGGCCAGGGCTACTAAACCAGTTGTTTGCTTTCCCTCTCTCCTGATTTTGATCTTTGCCACTTATGAAAGAAGTGAGAGACGTGGCCCTAAACACCCGCCACCCCAGCAGCATGCAGGCAGGCTGCAACCCAAGAGAGGGGGCTCTGACTGGAAGCAAGGCTGCATTTGGTGGTCTGTCTTAGAGGCTTCGTGGACAGTTGCCAGTTCTGTAACACTGCTGCAGAGTTCAACAGGCTTTTGCATTCTTGGCAGAGTTCCACTTCTGAGAGATGTGGGATGAGAATAGAAAGGATAGTGCGTAGACTATTGCACAAGCCTTTTCAGGGTAAGATGGAGAGCCAACCGTCACACGCAGTTCGCTTCTCGGCTCTCTTGGGTTGTGATGTTTTTCAAGCTACATTGAACAGTCATTTTGCTGTGGAATTCTCTTGCTTTTTGTCTCTAGAGGGTTTCCTTAATAAGTAAATATTCTCTATTATTTAATATAAATGTATAAGATGCATTCAAAGATAAAGAATGAACTCCATTTTTTAAAAATAGATAACAAAATAGGGGAAATAACTAGTTTTTTCTAGCAGTTTATAAAATGGCATCATGAAAAGCCAATGAGTAAACTTCAAACAAAGATGAGCTTAAAACATAGGAAAGTTTATTCTGTAATTCTGTGTTTATTGTGAAGGGCAAGTGTTAGCTTGGAAAAGGCACAAATTCCTTGATGCATGTTAAGAAAAATAAACATGATCGGTGCCTTTAATACAGTCCATTTCCCTGGAGAGGCAGTGGACCACTTACAAGCGGTGTGTGGGAGATGGGAAGATGACTCAGGCCATCTGTGGGAGCAGGGTTTATTACCCAGGCTCATTGATAGGCACATGAAAAGACGGTATGTAACAAGTACTAAGTCAGTAGTACTGAATCAGGTCAGCTATTTACAGCTTCTTTAATTGACCTGTTAGATACTTAGTGAAAATAAAAATAAGATTAAGCAAAACAGGCAAACAAAATTAAATTAACTAAAAGCTCAAGGCACCACAATCCGAGTCACAAGGAATAGATGTGAAAGTCTCCCAAATGTGAACTTCTTTAGTAACTAAATATCAACTGCAGAAAAATGGCCTTGGGTAGGCATCTTCCACTCAATCATCTATGATTTTCTAGGACACTATTTAGTGCTGGTGATGAAATAAATAAATACTACATTCTTTCTTTAAAGGACTTGTAGCTTAATGGGAAAGAAGAATAGACAGTTGCCATGTGAGTTGTGTATAATGAGAATGTGTTCAAAGTCTAAGAGGTGATAACTCCGGGGAGGGGAGGGAGGAGTCTGCAGGAGGTAGAGTGGTTGAACTGAGACGTTTGGGACCAGAAGAATTTGACTAGGATGTCTAGATATTACCCAGCTGACTAGGGGGGTCTTTGGGCCAGAAGCGGTGTCTTTGAGAAGAGCTGCAAGAGAAGGGTGCTGCTGGCCAGGCAGAGACCATATGGCTGTGTCATGTCGTCCAGAGAGCGCAGACAAGCTATGGTCCATGGGGTGAGATGAGAGGCCAGGGTCTGAAGACTTTGTAAGCAAGACCCAGTGAACACCCAAACCAAGGAAACCAGGAGACTCTGTTTGCATTTCTGGTCTAGGGCAGAAAGGGCTGTGGGATGCAATCAGACCAGGTGCCCGGGTCTGGGCTGTGGCTCTCACACTTGCTGAGGAGCCGTCAGTCCTGCTGGGTATGGAGAGGTGGAAGAGAAGACATTCCATATAGAAAGGGAATGACTGAAAAGCTACAGCACAGTGCCCCAAGGAAACAGTGCATGCTTGAGCAAGGCCTTATGTGTAAGCACACACAGAGGTTAGAGATGAGTCTGGAACAGTAGCCAGGAGCAACTTGGAAGTCTTGGTAGACTACTTTTGGTTTTGAACTGATCTTGGAGATGAAGAAGAAAGAATCTTTAAGCTTTGCAATTTGAATGATCATTCTGGAGCTCCTGTAGAGGAAGGAAGGTGGGATTGGAGTCATGGGGTCTAAGAAGGATGCTATTGCCACAGTGTAGGTGAGACCAGAGGAAACTTGGACCAAGACACATAGACACAGGAAAACATATGCACTCCCCAGACTAGAAAGCTATGGAGTCCAAGTCTGTGTATGAGAGATGGTATGGCTAAAGATGTCCGTCCGATGTCTAGGTAGACAGTATTACCATTACATTCAAGGATGAAGAGAGGAGCATGATAAATGGGTAAAGGCGTTTATGGAGAGAGATGAGGCAGAGTTAAACAGAAATCTGAACATTTCTGTTTGGGAGACTTACATTGGAAGGGTCTCGTGAGGTCGTCGCCATTGGGATCACAAGCAGTAGGTGAGCTAACACTGTAGTCTGAAAAGGATTGCCATTCGGCTTGAGCCTTAGGAAGAGATAAACTCCTTCAAGATTAACAGTTTGTAGAGGACAGGTAAAGGACAGGAATTTTGAAAAATGGTAAAAAAATAGATATAGAAGAAGCGGGGTCTAAAATAGGGAACAATTGGGGCTATTTTTCAGGAGTCTACAAAACATTAGCAGTTAGAAAGCAAGGCTTTCTGGGAGTCTATCAGCTGAGCGTCACCCTGGAGACAGATCACAGGCCACAATTTTGATATCTGTTTGGAGCAATCTGGCTATCTTTAGCCTTTTGATTTGAAAGTTTGAGAACAATATGCTAAGAATTAACTAAGTAGACGCAAGAGTAATTACCATTTGAATTTTTAAAACTTGCCTTAATGAAAGATTAGAAGGGAGAGAGCCATTACTTATAGTATAGCAGAAACATCCAAAGCGATGGTGATAACAGCTTTTGATCAAAAGAAATTAAATAGTTGGTTGCCAAGAGTGGAAAAGTGGGGTGCGGGGCAAGGGTTCACTTGAATAGCTCCAAGCAGTCCCATGGCAGTCCCATAAGCTTTGTGATGGGGACCAACAGTCCCCAGGAGCATGTGTCCCTGAAAGCGCTAGATCCAGGGCTTTCTTCTAATCTGTTCCTTAAAGGAAGTGGTGTCCCTGTGGAGAGGACAATAAGAAAACAGAGGACATGGAGATGGCCCAGGTCTTTGTCACCTGGGATAACTGATACCTGCTGCCTTCTGCCAGAAGGATATAAATTCATGTACAACTTTAAAAATCTTTCTCCAGCATTGTTTACACGCGCGTGCGTGCGTGCGTGCGTGCGTGCGTGTGTGTGTGTGTGTGTGTGTCTAAGTCAGAACAACTGTTTGGAAAGTCAGTTCTCTTCTTCTACCACGTGCATTCTGGGGGTTGAACCAAACTTGAGGAGTCAGGCTTGCTGACAAGCGTTTTTCCTCACTGTTAAGCATATTTTTCTTTTGAATTTATGGCTGCTCATATTATTACAGGATAGGCCAGTGTCTTAGTTAGAGTTATGTTGCTGCAATGAAGCACTATAACCAGAAGTAAAATGGGGGAGGGAAGGGTTCATTTGGCCTATGTTTTACATCCATAGTCCATCACTGGAAGCAGTTAGAACAGGAACTCAAGCAGGCAGGAGCTGATACAGAGGACATGGAGGAGTGCTGCTTACACAGCTTGCTCAGATTGCTGTCATACAAAACCCGGGACCAGCAGCCTAAGGATGACCTTACTACAATGGGCTGCACCCACCCATATCACTAATTAAAATGCCCCACAGACCTGCTTACAGCCTGATCTTATGGAGGCATTTTCTCAGTCGAGACTCCCTCCTTTCAGATGGCTCTGCCTTGTGTCAAGTTGACATAAAACTCGCCAGAACACTCTATATTAGAAATAACCATTTATGTCTTTACTATACATTTATATTTTTCTTTAATCTATATGCTTTGTGGATTCAGCTGTACTCTGAAATTAATATAGCCTAAACAAGCAGTTGAATTTTCTGCCCACAAATGAATATTGGCATTTGTGACATACAGTGCAAGATTATCACAAAACAAAACAGAACAAAAAACTTCTACTGTGTGATATAAATATTTTCTCAGTTAAAATACAGATAAAACAGCTGATCCCTTTATACAAATAGGCTATTAAGGTAAAGAGGTAGTAGATGTGTATTCTTTTTGGATTTATATTTAAACAATAAGCAGGAGGATATGCCCATATAGAATTCAAGAATCTAATAAATAATACTTTCAGGCATTGCTTTCTGTTTTGCTCGCTGCTAAGCTATGTGCACATGAGGTGCCATGGTGAGAAAAAGAACAAAGATCTTGGTTTTTTGGTTCAAAGATGCTTTTGTTTTAGCAGCCCGCCATTGGTGGTCCTCTTCCGTTCATTTTCAGAAACGATGCTTGAGCCCGGTGTCATAGGTCACGGCAACAGCAATCTAGTCATGGAAATTGTGTAACAGGAATGTAAGGATAATGACCTGAGTAAATCTTTACTGTGACAAAGATTTATGCTACCACGTGGGTTTCACAGTATTTTCTCCTGTGTTACCATTCTGCTCATGTGACTGCTATCCTTCATTCTGAAAATGAGGGCCAGCATGTGGAGTGCACTCATTAAATATAATACTTGTGGATGGGTTGGGAGCATTCCCAGGGCCCAGGGTTCAACATGAACATGCAAATACACATGAGCTCTAATAGAGTGTGCCATAGGACACGGTTGATAAGCGAGAAAATGGAAGGGTGGGAGACACACCAAACACTCTGATTTAATCATTTGTAGACGTCTCACCCAACCAAGAGTTTGATTTAAAAATCTATGCCTTTAGTATGGCTTTGACACCATTTCATTAGAGAGTTGGCCATCTTGTTCCTTACCTTCCTGACATGTTCTGTTTTATCCAGCAGCCTTCTGTGTGTTGTGGAGGCTGAGCAACTGGACAGCTCAAGTTTTAGAAAGTAGGTGGTATTGTAGGGGGCTTGGCACTTTTGTCTGCCGAAGGAAAAGTCCGCGCCATAAATTGAGAAACCATACACTGGAAGGCTTATAGAAGGGCTTTCCGAGCAGTAAAAAGCACCCCCAGATACACATTCAGAGAGTATATGAACAGCTTGCTGCTGCAGAGGCCTTTAGAAACAGATGTGTCATCTGTCCCCAGTGAATGTCTTTGTTCCCTTCCAAGTGTTTATCTTTACCTTAAAAAGTGAAATTTGTGGCTTACACTGAGCATCTCAGTTAGCAGTGTAAAATCAAAGTCATGGGAGGATACTGTTTTGGACTGAGCTTCTATGTTTAGGCCCTAATAGGCCAGACCAGACTAGTGCAGACCAAAATGACCTCACTGATGCTAAGTGCCACATTAAGAGATCAAAACTTCAAGGAAGCAGATGAATCACAAAACAGACAGATTTGTCCCGAAGACAGGAGTCTGTTGACTACTTTTACTTTGATAAACACCAAAAAGAAACAACTTAAGAGAAGTGTTTGTTTTAACTCATGGTTTTGAAAGGGAACAGCCCATTTTTTTGGGTGATGGGGGAAGAATGGCAGTGATAGCTAGGTGGGGCTGTGGCAGCTGGGGTGGCACCAGTGATCAGGATGCAGAGTGACATCAGCCAGCTGTAACCCATAAGACCCAGCAAGCCGTTTCTTCCAGGGAGCCCCACTTCCTCAGGGTTCCACAGCCTTCCAAAGCATCGTAGCCTCTGGTACTATGAACACTGGCTGGTGGGCAGAAAACATCTCAGTTCCCGTGTGATTTATCCGTGTGCTGTGTCCAGTGTGTGGTATCTTCAGCAGTCGGATCTTGTCTAGTTCTGCTGTGTGAATCGGAATAACGGCAGTAGCCTCGGTTGATTTGGGAGCTTCTGAGGATCCCCTGGTAAACTCTTATGGAGGTATCTCACTCCTGCTCTGGGTATTTTGGCTTAAAAACCTACAGCTTCTGGGAGCAGCATTACCTATTTTCAGAGAATTCCTCTGTTCAAACTCTTAAAATATTTATTATGTCTTTTAGTTAGCTAAAAATGTTCTGTATAGCTTTTCCTTAGTAGCTATTGTTGATCGCCCCCCACTTGTCTGCTACCCTTCACCCCACTTAAACTTCTCTAGCCTAAGTCCTCTCTCTTTCATATTACGTGTGCTTTACCCTCTCCCTTCCTAAGACCTCTCCGCTATGTCATCTCATGGCTCCTTTATGGTCCTCCGGCATCTATAGACACTTTCTTCAGCTTACACGCAGGAATCTAAAGGTCCAGAGCGGGATCCATGTAGGAGAGAACTTAAATCACTCCCCTTTCTACGCCTGGGTAACCTTGACTAATGTATAACATTTCCCAGTTCTGTCCATTTTCTTGCAAATCTTGTTTTAATTTTTCTTTTGTGCCGAGTTGAATTCTTATGTCTATATTTACCATACCTCTCTTATTCGGTCACCAGTTGATGGGCATCGAGATGGACTCTATTTCCCAATGATTGTGATGAGAGCAGCAGTGAGCATAGATGTACAGGTGTCTCCGTTGTGGAATGTAGAGTCCTTTGAGTATATGCCCAGGAATTGGACATCCAGGTCAAAGGTTTTCATTTGGCAATCAGAGAAATCTCCACACCAATTTTCTGCTCCAGCTGACGTTCCCATCAACAATGAGTGCAGCTTCTCCCTTCTCAGGATCCTCACCAGCATTTATTTTGCATCTTGATTCCCATTCTGACTGGGGACCCTGGCATAATTCCCTTAGGAGAGCCGCTGTGTATTCTATGGGAAGTGGCCTTTTGAGATTGGGACTTTGGGCCGAGACACACTAGTAATACAAGCTGAACCAGCACACTATACATTTGAGAAGTCAATTGAGTACCTGCAGCTCTATTTCCTACCGTTTTTGGTTTGCATCCTTCTGTCTCTTCCATGCAAGAACAGTGGAGACTTTTCATGTACCATCAGATGTAGCCAAGCACCAAACTGTCACCATTATTCTGCAATATATCTTTAAGACACAGTTACATATACCAGTGGTTTATCTCAGTTGGAGAACATTCTTAGAAAGTATCCTTGGTGTTCTGATAGATGTCAAGTAGACTGTAGAGTCTAGTGAAAACTGGACTCTTGTATAACTGGGCATCACTTAATTCATCTATTTACTATCATTGAAATTTTCATGCCTTACTTAGAGTATTTGAATAAATCATTGTCCAGTTCACACTTTAATTTTTTAATTTTTTTCTCATATATTACATCCCAATCACAGTTCCTTTCCCACACCCCCCATCCACTCTTCCTCCGTTTTTCTTCAGAAAAAAGGCAGGCCTCCCATGGACCTCAACTGAACACAGCATATCAAGTTGCAATAAGACTACGTACCACCCCTCGTATTAAGGCTGGACAAGGCAATCCAGTATAGGAAAGGGTCCCAAAAGCTGGCAAAAGAGTCAGAGACAGCCCTCACCCCCAACTGTTCAGAGTCCCACAAGGAGCCAAGATACACAAGCATGACATATATGCAGAGGACGTAGATCAGACCCATGTCGGCTCCCTGGTTGTCTGTTCAGTCTCTGTGATCCCCTATCATCCCCGATTAGTTGATTATGCGGGGTTTTTTTTGTGGTGTCCTTTCTCTTCTGGCTCTTACAGTCCTTCCTCTCCCGCTTCCTCAGGATTTCCTGAGCTCTGCCTAATGTTTGGCTGTGGGTCCCAACATCTATTTCCATTTGTTGCTGGATAAAGCCTCTCTGATGACAATTATGCTAGGCTTCTGTCTTCGAGTTTATAGCAGAATGTCACTAGGGATCATATCACTGACATTTTTTTGGTGGGGGTTGTGTTTGGTTCTATTCTAGGTCTCTGTGCTCTACAGTCTCTGGTTCCTGGCCCTCCAGACAGTGACGGGATAAACTTCCTCTCGTGGCGTGGGTCTCAGGCTGCGTCCGTCATTAGTTGATCACTCCCACAATTTCTGGGCCCTCTTTGCCCCGGTATATCTGTAGGCAGGACAAATTGTAGGTCGAAGGTTTTATGGCTGGGCTGGTGTCCCAGTCCCTCCACTGAAAGTCTTGCCTGGTTACAGATGGCTGGTTCAAGCTCTGTATCCCCCCATTACAAGCAGTCTTAGTTAGGGTCATCCTTGTCTATTCCTGGAAGCATCCACTACACCATGTTTCTAACTCTTCACTGGGATGTCTCCCAATTCCAGTTTTCTCACCCAGTTCTCTCTCCCTCAGTCCTCCTTCTACCCGATCTCTCCTGTTCCTGCATGCTGAGGATAGTTGAACATGGACATTGTTTTTGCTACATTATTAACAAAGGGTTTTCAGTTAATAGATTTAGATTAATAGTATTCTTTATAAACTGAAAAAACGTAGACAAGGCTGAAATGTGAAGTGATCATTCGATTCCTGCTCAGTACGTATTTGGGTTGATTTCTTCTTGTCTGTCAGTAGAAAAATCTATTTTACCAGCTGAATTATTTGAAGAATCAAATTTTAAATGTGTGTATAATTTAGCCAATGACTTGAAGAGGGCTCACTTTGACTTTTGGGTAAAGACTGACAAATTAACCGTCCACATGCCCACTAATGAAATGTCTCTAATCCTAATTTTCAGACATGTGGCGTGACAACTTTTGCCAAAATGTATCTTAATGTTTAGTGAAATATATGGGCTGTTAAAGTGCACAGTCAGCTGCCAAATTAAGAAGTTGTGTCCAGATCTAGGCACGATTCTGAATCCACTGAGTCCAACTTCTAATGACAAGGAAAGAAGAAAGGCTTCTCAATGAGCAGAGAATCACACTCCCTTTGAGGAATCCCTTGAAAACTTTACTTATTTATTTTAAAGTAGAAGAGTTTAAAAACCCCCAAACATGATGCAAATGAATGACAGTATTCAACAGGGTGTCGCAGATGTGTTCCGTGGCTCTTTTCTGGCAGAACTCAGCAAATGCAATGGAAATGAGGAAAGCTAAACTCGACGGCTTGTCTCTTAAGTCTCAATAGTGCTGGCAGGACCTGAATGAAGACTTGTCTGACTAGCGAGCCCTAGAAGGCTCTTCTCCATCATGCCCTGTGGTTCGGATGGCGTTCCTTTGCAACTATCAGCAGGGAAAGGAAGCGCGTGCTCCCTGTCCCCCTTGGGGAGGATATTTTGCGTATGTGGAAAGGTTTACAAAGCTCAAGACAAACTTGAGCCTCCGTTCACTTGGCATGCATGTTGGAAGCTATATCGTTTTTATGGACAGTGCTACCCTTGAATACACAAATACCAAAAAACGGAGTGAATTTAGTTTCTTTGATTTATCAAGAATGCTTTCTGTCTAAATTTGTAAGTTAGAGACATTTATTATTTTTTTAAGAAACATTGTTTCTGAGGTGTGAAATCAGTAAAGATCACTTTGAATTGAAAGAAGTTAGAAAAAACTTTCAAGGATAATTTTGAAGTGACCAAAATATTACTACCCAGTTTGCATTGAGAGTTCAAGACATGCTTTAAGTTTTTGTTCCTTCCCTGGGGCTGGTACAGTGCCTACATGATATGTGTGAAGGCATGAGTCATGATCCCCGGAACACATGGGTTTCTTTTTTAGGTTTGTTTTGTTTTATTTTTATTTTAAAAGCCCAGTTCCCTCACATGAGCTGGAGAAGCAGAGAAAGGTGGATCTTTGGAGCTTAGGCAAACGAATGAGCTCCTGGTTCAGTGAGAGACTCTGCCTCAAGAAACAGAGTAGAGCATGACCAAGGAAGATGCCCGTTGTTGATTTCTGCCCTTCACGTATTCCAGTCTTGATCCAGTTTGTTTTCTGTTGGTTAAATAATTAAAAGGCAGGAGAAGTCTAGCAAGTGACAGGTGGCAGCAGAGAAATCTTGAACCCAGCAAATGGGAGCAGACACAATCAGGAGGAGCGAGAGTGGGTAGGGCAGAAGGGACAGGGGGAGAGGAGGGAGTGGAAACTGGTTGGTATGTAAAATAAAATAAAGAAAAAAAAAGAATTAGCAGTTGAAGAAAGGGGGAAGGAAAACCAGGCACATAGAGAAAAAGAAGCTTCACAAAACAGGGGTCTGGTAGGGTGGTAGTGGGGTGGGAGGACTCAGGACTCCAGGGCCCAGCTTCTCCTTGAAGGCTAGGAATTTTAAAAGTCTTTGAAGGGTGAATGAGTTTAAAGGACAGGATGGCTCACAGCTGTTGAATAGCACTTCCTGTCCAGACTTGAACTAGTTGAGTCATTCAACAGGGAGCCTCCTGGCAGGAGAAGAAACCGGCAAGACCTTTATTTATTTTTTTTAAATATTTATTTATTTATTATAATATACAGTGGTCTGCCTGCATATGTCCCTTTAGGCCAGAAGAGGGCACCATATTTTATTACAGATGGTTGTGAGCCACCACGTGGTTGCTGGGAATTGAACTCAGGACCTTTGGAAGTGTAGCCAGTGCTCTTAACCTCTGAGCCATCTCTCCAGCCCTTTATTTTAAGCTGCCAGGCTTTTGTCTCAGGTCAGGAGGGTGAAGAAGAAGCCAGCCATCTTGGAAGTTCACCATCTTTATTACCTAGTTGAGGCCCTTCTCTCTAGACGTCTGCCTCTTAGGGAATGCTCTAACTTTTTGTCTTATGCATATGTGTGCACACATCCACCCAGCTACACGAACATGTATGTTTAACATGCACACATACAAACATGTACACAAAGTCATTAAAAGTGGGAATGGTGGCATGTCCCTATAATCCCAGCACTTGAAACATCAAGGGATCCTGGGAGTTGGAGTCAGATTAGCCTGAGGTATATGAGATCTTGTCTCAACTAAAAAGAAAATTGAAAATAATAATAAATAAAAGTTTTAGTTTTCATATGTCTTACCTCTGATATTATTTTATAAGATTGTCATAAATGCTGCTTATCTGTCCTAATTCTGAAATTTCAACCTTTTCCTTCGAAACTGCCTTCTGGATTTATGCATTTTTAAAGAAGAAGCATTCAATTATTTGAGCTTCAAAAGGCTTTGACTCATAATCCACAAATGATTAAAAGCCCCAGGTTAGAATAAGAAGGGCTGGAGGGAATGTTATTTCCCAGGTTCGATTACAGTTTCCACAGCACTGGTAAAGTCACACCTGATTGTCACTGGCCACACAAAACACAGGACTTACACTAAAGAGAATGAGACATAGTTTGTTTTGAACCATATATGAATGATGATGACCTGGAAACACAAATTCATATAGCCTCAAATGAAGTCTTTCCCTGCACAACTTACTCTGCGAGTGGGGATTTTATACCTGCAGTACAAAAGGCAGTCAGAGATAAGGGCATTTTCTGAGTTTACCAGTGGGAACTCCAGACAGACCAGTGACAGTAGGGTGGGGAGATTTCTTCTTTTGAAATTAGAGTAGGGGGCCAGGCAGTGGTGGCGCACACCTTTAATCCCAGCACTCGGGAGGCAGAGGCAGGCGTATCTTTGTGAGTTCGAGACCAGCCTGGTGTACAAGAACTAGTTCCAGTGCAGGCTCTAAAACCACAGAGAAACCCTGTCTCGAAAAACCAAAAAAGAAAAAAGAAAGAAAGAAAAAGAAATTAGAGTGGGGTTTCTAACCATTTGTGGAGTATGAGTCAAAGTCTTTTGAAATGCAAAAGAAGGTTTTGGCTATTATCTGATGACATTCTCAGCTTTTACATTGGTTTTTACATTGATCAAAAGTAGTGGGCTGCTAAGAATACAGTTCAGAAGAATGTCCAAACCTAGCTAGGTAGACAAGGAATGGCTATTAAGCAGACTAGGGATAACCCAAGGTAATTTTGGCTCTGGATCGGTGACATTTCAATTCTCTGCATTAAAGATATTCAATCAGCCTTGAAGAATCTTTAGCATAGGTGAGACATTTTTTTTTCAAATAAGAACTTGAATCATGTTCTCTTTTCATGGATTGTCTGTTTCATGTTCTTAGATTGATCATCTTGTTTTTATGGTGTTAGCAGTGAACATCATACCCAAATGCAGGGTAACCTTCCCAGTGAGGATAAACAAGGGACTGTGGTCTTACTTTATAAGATGGTTCGTGTGGTTAATACATTTGTCTGTGTCACTATCTCATTTATAACCCTTACAGTTGTCTGTAAATAGGGGTCACTGTCACCCAGTCCTGTAGATGAAGAATTGGCCAGTTGCTCCAATCACAAATTCAAGCTAAAGATTCTTATGCCAGGTCATATGTTCCTTTTCTTTTCTTTCTCCTCTGTTAATGTGCACAGCTCTTCTCCCTCCATGTATATTCGTGTACCACATGCACACCCGATATCTGTGGCAGCCAAAGAAAGGATTGGATTCCCGGGACTGGAGTTGTGAGGGTTGTGAGCAGCCATGTGGGTGCTGGGAATTGAACTCAGGTCTTCTGGAAGAGCAGCCAGTGCTTTTACCTGCTGAGCCATCTCTTTAGTCCCAGCCTGGCCCCAGGGCATTCTTTCTCATTCCATTGTAGCTACAGCCAAGAAATTTTGGGGTAAAATGTGATGCGCACAAACAGCAGTGTAACTGTAGAATCGTAGACCTTGTTGCTTTAGTTATCAAATTTATACCTTGAAAAATCAGAAAAGCTGAATTCATGATTGAGTGCAAGCATTCTAAAAGTCACAGGGGCTCGTGTGGGAGGGACTAGGTAGGGTCTCTGTAGTCATCTGGGAGGGGAAGTCTGTTCTTTGGGGAGTGAGTATACTTCTGCTTATGTTTAGGCTATGTGGCTGTCTCATATCTCACTGGGCACCAATGAGAGAAGCCCATGCCTTACGGTCACCTTCTCAGGGTCACAAAAGAGCTTGCTTTTTGGCACTAGAGGGCTATATATTTTTGTTGGTTCCCAAGCTGAGTTTTAACCGGTCACCTCGAAGTGAAAAGCTCAAGCTCATGTTACCATTTCCTTGGGCTGTCATCATTGCTCCTGACCGGCTTGTCATAAATGTTTCAAGAACTCAAGTCTCTTAGCCTTGTGGGCTTGGTTCTAATCTGAGCGCACAGGGCTGGCTCACGTCTCAATGAATCTTGGAAAGCTCACTCCCGCACTTGCATGTTCAAGCAGGGCAGCCAGGCTCTTCAAAATAAGTGGTGATGTGTCCTGGCCTATTTCAGATTAAAATGGATTCCCTCTGAATCTGAACAGTGGAGTGTTAAGGACACCAGGCTTGGACAAGTTTTGTGTTTTGTATTTTTTTTCATCCAAAGAGTCACTAGTCAGACACGTGAACCACTGCTTTACTAGGGGGCAGGGTAGGAAAGACGTGTCTGGAAATGCTTTCACAGCCTTTCAAAGAGCTATGGGGAGGTGGTCTGCACTCTTGAAAGCTCTACTGCCCTGTGTGCTGAACTGTGTCAAGGGTTGTGGGTATGTCTAACCGTATAGGACAGACACACACCGACAACTCGGGAAGAAGTAATGAGCAACGGCAACGGACAGCTCAGAAAACAGGCACGCTAACTGAGACTATCGTTGCATACGCTTGCTGTGGCCTTGAGAGCAGAGGAAGTACTTACTTCACTTAGGGAAATGAATAAGTTACATGCTTAATAATGATGGTCAAAGAGAACACAAATTCCAAGAGAAATAGCCACTGGCAGAACAAAGAGGCCATAACTACAGCATAGGTAGAATAGGAAGGAGACTCCGGGTGTGGGCATCCAAGCCCTTGGATGCCAGGCAAATGGCTGGTCTTTAGCAGAAGTTGTTTTCAAATGCTTTTTGTCTAGCCGCTTACACATTCTTCTTTTCTCAGAAGGTTTGGCAAGTTTGTATTTTGTCAGTTACGTGTGGGAAAGATAGGAGAAAATCAGCCGACTTTGATCCTTGTAAACAGAGATGGCTCATTCGTTTCCCAGCCACCCAGACCCAAATAATCACACAGAAACTATAGTAATTACAATGCATTTGGCCAATAGCTTAGACATATTCCTAGAAAGTTCTTATATCTTAAATTAACCCATTCCTATTCATCTGAGTATCGCCCCTAGGCTGTGGCTTACCAGTGCTAGCATGTTATTCCTTCGGCAGCTACATGGCATCTCCTTGACTCCGTATACTCTCTCTAGCTCTTCCAGCCTGACTATATTCTGCCCTGCTATAGGCCACGGCAGCGTCTTTATTCACAGCATACAGAGGGGAATACCACATCATCTCCCCTTTTCTGTCTAAATAAAATGAAAAGTTTTAACTTTAACATGGGAAAATTATATATAACAAAGTTTTTATTAAGTAAGAATTATAGTTACAATATTTAGTCCATTTACATTTGACAAGTTAGGGATAATACTTTATCATCTATCTTACCTTTGTGAGTCTAAAGTTTGGTATCAAATTTATCTTTTATTATACTAAGGAAAACTATTATAAATATCTGAATTATCTGACCGATAGTAGGGCAGAATATAGCCAGGCTGGAAGAGATAGAGAGAGAGTAGCTGGAGTCAAGGAGATGCCATGTAGCTGCCAAAGGAGTAACATGCCGGCACTGGTAAGCCACAGCCTAGTAGCAAAACTCAGATGAATAGAAAAGGGTTAATTTAAGATAAAAGAGCTATAACTTATATATTAGGAATATGCCTAAGCTATTGGCCAAAGCAGCTTCTTTATTCACAGCATACAGAGGGAACCCCACATCAGATCCTGTCTGGGGAAGAAGACCTAAGCTATGCTTAAGGAGGTACTTCCTGGGATGTAGACATGGTAGACGCTCCCCACAGGCTGTGAAACTTTAACAACCTCAGTTAACTTCAGTGATGGACCTAGTTACACCTTCAAGATGTCTGCCACTCATGCAGAGTCCAAGAGCCAGTTCCCTAGGCTGCTGTACCAGATGGTATTACCTGCCATCTAGTACAGATGTTCCTCATGGTAATTCAGAAAATAAAACCTCTAAGTATTACATCTAACTGATATGCCCTGTCTGGCATTCTGATCAAGAAGTATGTGAAACCAAAGCATCAGAAACGGTTTCAACGCCTTACGGAAATGGCCCTTGCTTATGAGTACATTATTCCTAATGAGACGCGTGGACCTCACAAAGCGCCGCTTCTCAGCTCCAAGCAGTGTACTTAAATTCCGCTTGGTATCGTTTCAAGAACTGTATATTTTAAACGTAATCTCTGAAAACGTTTTCACAGGTTCCTGACAGCTTCTTGACTGTTTGAGAGATGTAATAAAATGACTGATGACAGGTAGCTTCCTCTAAGTGTCATAACGAAGGGGAAAACTATCACATGAAGGTCGGCCATAGAGGAGGCACACAGGAGCTCTGTTAATAAGGAGGAAGAAAAGGATTTGGATTAAACACATGTAAAAGTTACCATGGGCTTGCTACAGAAGGAGTTAGGAAAACTCACCCACCCAGTCAAGGTGACGGTGAGTGTTTAATGCACTGCTTTGAACTTATGCTATTTACAGGAAGCACGCTTTTGTCTCGGGAGGTCGCGCCGAAGCAGCCCCTTCCATTTGCATAGGCATTGCATCTGGAGTGGGAACGCTTCGCATCTCCGTGTAATTCATTCCATAAGCTGCACTCATGCAGACTTCATAAGGCTGCGTGTTTATCTCATGGGAATCGAATCTTTTGAAAAAGCATCTATCTGGTCAGCAAATCCCCTTCTAAAATATGAAAACAACTCAAAATACGTCCCACACGAGCTGTGAATTGTCCTGGGTACTTCAACTGAACCCGACCTTCTCCTTTGTAATCACTCAAGCAGGAACCGAGGTGAATTTGACCACTGGGTGTTTTTTGTTTGTTTGTTGTTTTATGAGAAGACAGTAAGCAAGGTCAGCACAGATATAAGAACTTATTTCTGAGAATTTTTAAATCCTCCTGCAGAGGAGGGAAGTTAGGCATAGCCAAGAACACAGGTGCTGCCGTGCACCTGCCTCCTGTCTGTTCAGATACAGGTGAAGAAGTTCAAGGTGAGAGAGAAAAGCAACCTGCCCAGGTGGGCTGTAGTCATCGTGTGTCTCCATGATGTCAGAGGATCCTCTTTTTAGCCCTTGCAGCGCGTGCGCACACACACACACGGTAGAGCTGTGCTGAGCAGGAGCCCGGTGTTCTTTAGGAGCAGAAGTCACAATGGGCAGGGCACAATCCTAGTCCTGGCATGAACAAGCTTCCTGGGAGCAGAAAGGTAACAAAAGTGTACATGGTCTGATTTGGTTAGGATAAGCATCCAAGAAAATCAAGGCACGTCAGGTGAGGAGGTGAAGGAATGACTACAAAGGGACCATTTGGAGACTCAGTGACCCTGAAGACTGCACAATCGCTCCGTTTAACCCCATTCCCGTGTTACTGCTACACTAACTTACTGCAGGAAACCTTTTGGAAGCAGCTTAACTTCTCTCTAGGATGACATTTCACCCCACTGTCTTGTGGGCTCAAGTCACCCAATCTTTTTATCTGTGACTAGAACCTGCGAGATTCTCCCTGGCTTTGCTGTTGAGACTTCCCCAATGCTTGGCTGGCTGAAGCCTGCTTATAGACTTGCGGAGTGTATCTTAGCCTACATTAGCATCATTTCAGGAAAACTTTTATTGATGGTACAATTTAAATATTACTCTATATCTCCCCATTTTAATTCTCTGTAAATTATTTCTTCTGGGCTACCGAGTATTTTTCTTATTTGCTTGTTACCATTTCTTTCATTTGAATGCACAGCCCATGAGAGTAGGGAGACAGTCTTGCTTACTCCCATAAATCAGTGACTAGCAAAACACCGTTGTATATTGTTGTTCGTCACAAGGTCTGTCTTTGTAGTGCAAGCAGGCCTTGAACTCATGACCCTTCTGCCTCAAGAGTGGTTGGATAAGAGATGTGGGGGAACAATTCTTAATAGGATTACTAAATATGGGTCCAATCACACATCCATTCATTTGTTAACAGCAGTTGACTATCGACGTTGTAGGTACTATATGACATTCAAGAGGCCAAGTTGGATGGGTCCCTGTCTCTAGGAGTTTACAAACTGACAAACGAGGCATACAAAACACATCATCCACTTTAGCAGAGTTCACTGGAATAATTAACGTGCCATAGCCAGCCCTTGACTACACTTGAGAGATTATCTTTATTTTATTTTAACTCACTGGATGTCATCCTCCTTCTCCCCCATCCCACCATTCCTGCCTTCATCTTCCCCCTCCTTCTCCTTCCCATGTTTCCCATCCCCTCTTCCTCTTTCTCCCTATGTCTCCACCTCCCTTCTCCCACTTCCTTTTCCCCTCTCTTCTTCATCTGTTGGGGATGAAATCCAGAATCTTCATGTGCTAGGCAATCACACTACCGCAGACATACATCCTTAGTTTTCATAATTGTCTCAGTTTCCGTATTTTCTACACAACTTAAGAGACAGGAAACTGGGTTTGCTCTGGGTCTGCCTGACTTCTCTTCCTAAAGTAAATGAATCTATCTGGAGCATGTGAGTGGGGGGAGCAGATTACTTACCTTTAGGGTAGAGTCAAAATATTGGTAAAGAATCTCAATTTTTAAAATAAGAGATTAAGGTTAAGTAAAAATAAAATATATGAAAACTAAAGTACATTAAAACTAAGTTGTGCCATTAAAAACATATCATGATACCATCATTCAATCCATGATTACTTCTGTTTCAATTGGACGGGGCACCTGAGTTGGCATGTGTTGTGTGGTGTCTGTAAGTGATAAACATGGGACTTTGCACAGTGCTGGAGCAGTCGGAATGGTAGGTATGAACCATCACAGAGCAGGCCAGAAGTAATAGGGTTTCATAAAACAGAAAGTTGCACAGCGTTCCTGCCTCTCATCTTGGTCCTCCCCATGGACTCTACTGTGAGAAGGCTGCTCATGCATGTAGCTCGAAGGCTGCTGTGTTGGACCAATAAAATTAGAAATGTGAAATTTGGTCTTGTTTAATAATGTCTGTGTTTAGAATACAGGGCTGTTAAGAAATATAACGCCATATATTCATTATGAACCATATTCAAAGCGAAATTTTTATGAGCAGACTGGGAACTGTTTTATATGTGTGGATTGAGAACAGTCCAGCCCTCTCACTTCTAGAAAGTCTGAAGAATTTATTGTTTCTTGTGTCCTTTTAAAATATGAGCTGATTCTTGTGACTTCTGTGAGGATTTCAGAGCCACTGACCTACACATCAGTCCAGTTTCACCCCGGTGGGTGTAGACTCCTTACTTTGTTCCTGCACCCTTAGGGCCGCAGTTAGTCTTTTTCTTAATAGATTCCATCAAAATTGAGAAAATGAAATTTTTTTTTAATAATCAGTTACCATCCAAGACCTTCAAATTTGGGAAAGTCAAAACAGCAATGCACGTTTGCTACTTATTTTTGAAACTTAAGAAAACGGCAAGGTTAACAGAAGTAGAAACAAAACGAAAGCTATTTTTGATAATTATCGATGACCCAACATATTTGTGAACTGATGGTGAGATTTCAGGATGTGCGTGTGTGCACAGAGCCTCAGGAGGTTTAGGAGAGCGGCTACTATGAGCTTCTGTCTTCCTAGTTTGTAGCCATCTTCTTGCCATCTATACAGGCTATTGTTCTGGGTCCAGGGCACAGCAGAAGATAAAGCTAAGACACTGCCACTCCTCTGTGCGATGCCAACACTCCCAAGTGTAAGACAAGAGCGATAGAATTTAACCCTACAAAAGATATGTCTAACGCACAAGAGAAATGTCAAATATTCCTCTCCATGTGTGCCAGTAATTTCTGAAGTATCATTCCCAGTTTCGAGTGTGTATGTTTTTTAAAGGGTAAGCTTTCAATAACAAAGGCAACTTGTAACCTACTCATTGCTACCAAAGTTTCAGAGTATTAAATGACTCCTATACTAACTCTTTTTGGATTCTAGTCAAGTTATACAGTATTTTAAAACATAATGGGATGAATGGTAACTAGAATGAGGCTTAAATAATAATCAGAGAACAATGAGTGCCTCAGTCCACAGCAGCTACTCGACCTGCTTTGAATTTATTAGGGGAATTATAATTATTCTAGAAAAATACAGGTGAAGCATAGTATTCAGAGCGCAAAAGAGTTTTGATGAATGTTAAATTGAGCTTATGGAAATAGAAGAGCAAAGCCAAAGTGGTGGAGTAGGTAGCTCAGCATTAGACGCTCCTCAGTAGCCTAAATTGGTCAAACATAGCAGAGGGACCCCTGAGCCTAGAACACACGCAGAGGACATCTGTTTCCTGGTGTCTGCATATAACTGGGGTTCCCTTTGGTGTCAGGCAAGAGTGATGCGTGGATCATGACAGAAAGCAGCTGGATTTCGATGCATGGGCGAGGCATGGTTCCCATGTCTGGTGCACTTTTGTTAGGGGAGTAGAGGGTTGTTGGGAAAAGGGATTCGGGGTGGGAATACAATTAAATTTCTATTTTAGAAGTGGGCCCCGTCTATTGCTCTGCTCATTTGAAGGGTTAATGTAATCCTGAGGTTTCCTGTATATGCTTTGTTCCTCAAGCAAAATCAATTTATGACATTTTTATTAAGGAACATAGCAGCATGAATTCACAGTTAGCATTGTTGAGGACAAGGGTTCAGCCATGACTTCTGGATTACATGAGTGTTGTTCCTCTCCTCACTTCTGGGAACATGTTGCCCCACACTAGGTGATTGACAGGCAGGTCTGTTTTCAGCCCTCACTGCACTCATACTTGCATTCCAAATAGGAGGGCTTGGACTCAGAGCAGAAGACAGTGGCGTCCTGTTAGTCCCTTTGCATCTATCCTGGTTTCTCTTCTGCCCCAGACTGGACCACATCATATAACGTGATGTCAGAGGTCTTGTCACTGAATTTCTTTGGGATGTTTTGGTAATGCTTCGGATACCATAAAAAGGTGTTTAATAATTTCTCCAGAGGTGTATAAAGAGAGCTTGGTAGAACGACATGTCTGCCTTCCTGGGTTTCTCTGAGCAAGAATGAGGCCCTTCCAAGAAGAATGAGCCGCAGTTATTTGAATAACCCAGTAGTTGATGGGTAATTATTAAAAGTCAAAGAGAAATTCTAAGAGTCAGGCATGAGACAGGATATAGCATTGATTTATTGTTCAGTTCGCCGATCCCCCCTGATAATGGTAGGAATGCCAATAGGGGACAACCTATGGAACTTTGCTATTTTTTTAAAAATATCTTTAGTGTTACATGGTTTAAATTCTACAAAAATTTCCCCATAAACCATATATAAAGCACAGATAGGAGAGAGATTATCTGGAACATACTCTCTGAGGGGCTGATTTTTCCCACTGTTCTTCCAGCTTTATCATCATTACTAGGCAAATTGGCATCTCTCCCTTCAGTTTTATGGATTTTGAGAGGCAAACATGCAACATATGTTTCAATTTACCAAGTAAGATTCCTTTTCTCTTTTGGTACCAGAATTTTTTGAGTCCAACACTCAGCATCTTTTGGCTGGTATGTTAATTATGCATTATTCATAATGAAAGGTTCAAATTTGTTATGCTGCAACCGTTCAGCCCTTGACAAACGACTCTGATAGGTGACATCCATTTTTAAGTAAATAAAGAAAAGCAGGAAGTGAATTTCTTCTGAAAAAAAAAAAGGCTGTAGTCCTGGGAACTGTCTTGGCAAGTTGCCACCTTTCTTTTACTTTAAGTCTAGAAAATGCATTGTGATCCAAGAAACTAATAATTTTTTTAAGGGAGAAAGTCATCTTGAGGCTTTTCTAGTAGTGTCCATTCCTATTGCTTCATTGGTTTACCTGACTCTGGATTTAGTAAACATTACAGTACCCCCTCCCCATTATAAAATGTACTTGATGTGTCTTCAGGGTAAAGGATTCTTGTACGCTGTCACTCATCCTTTATTGAGTACCATTATGTACTGGGCAGTTCTCTTGGTGCTAACAGCGAACCATCCACATAGTCAATTGGAGTATACACACAGAAGATTAAGTCAATTTTGCCAAAATACCAGACATGCAAAGGAAATGGAGGGGACAGGATGGGAAGAGTGGTAGATATTGAAGGAACCCCCCCCAAACTCTGGTCTGAAGTGGCTTTTGTTTGGTTTTGATTTTTGCGTTTTATCCTTTTGCTTTTTGGACAGTGGAAAATACAGTCAGAGATGACTTTAATGAGGATTTATTTATGAGTGATGCATTGTTGTACTGGAGAGAGGAAAGCTGGGAGGCTCATAGTTCATTTAGAAGTCTAGGTTTTCTGGGTGAGTGGAATTGAGACTTAAATTGAGATGGAATACATTTCTGGAGGAAGGGGTAGGACCCAAATATATAGCAGATTAGACAAGGGAGAAGGGGAGTGGTCAAGGTTTATAGACCTGGAACTCAAGAGACATGACTTATATGGTACATCTGAAAGTCAGGTAAACCTGTGTGTGTCTGTGAAGATGACTGGAAATAAATGGTGGCGTCTTGTGTAGGACACAAAACTGGCTCTTAATTATTTATTCTATCTTTCTATTTCTCTGTTTGAGAAAAAGAGGCAGAGGTAGAAAGAGACAGAGACACAGAGAGACGCTGAGAGAAACACAGAGAGAATTATGGGCATTCGTGGGCTGAGGTTCATATGTGGCGGTCAGAGGACAACTTTTGGGATCAGTTCTTGCCTTCCGCCTTGCTGACGAAGTACCTGTCTTGTCAGTGCTACTGGACTGCATGATCCAGGACTGCTGGCTCTCGGGCTTCGGGGAGACTCTTTTGTCTTTGTTCCCATCTCCTCTCAGGAGTGCTGGGGTAAGAGATGTGCACCTCCATACCTCTGTTCAGCATGTTGCCAAGCTGGCATGGCAAGGCCTGACATTGTGGATACCGAATTCAGAGAAACGGAAGTGATCAGGCCCATGTTGTAGAATCGATGAGAGCAGGGAGGCTATAGCACCTTCTCAAACAAGTATGCTAGTATCCAGAAGGTCAGAAATGACGAGATCAGTCAGGCATGGGCCGAGAACCAGGATTACCTGAAATCACTGAAGCCCTTTCTTAGGCCCCCTTCCTCATGTCTCCACTCTGACACTGTCTGGACCATCTAATTCAGCACTATTTCAGTTCCATGTCTGAGAACACGTCAGTGACCACATTTGTGATCTTTTCATAAAATGTTCTAAAAGGAAGAAAAACAACACGGCAGGAAGTAGCAGTAGCATTGTCGAGGGCTGGGACTCAGCCCAGGCTCTCAGATTACTTGACTGTGGCTTCTTGAAATGTTTTGCTATTTTGTCAAGTGCTATTATGAATCCTGAAAAGGGGAACTGAAAGGAGAAAAATGTCATTGAATTCGGAAGGTTACTTGAGTCTCTTGACGAAGATTTTAGAATGATGGGGGAAGGGGAGAAACAAACTGCAGGAAAGAATAAGACACATAAAAGTATGTCATTTGCTATCATCTCACGGACTGAGCAACACTAAGCAGCATGTCCCTGGGAAAACAACAAAATGAAATAAAACAACCCTGAAATCAACCATGTAGCTCTCAGATGTGGAAACCACTTACAGAAAGTGCGAGGGATGGGTCTTGTATTCTGAGTGGATCATGCTGGGCCTGCGGTGTGTGCTGGAATACGCGATGGATGGCGGGCGTGCGGACCCAGTGTGTGGTTCTTGTTATAGCCCTGCTGGTATAATAACGTGCCGGAGTAAATTCTGAGAAAATGGAGGTACTGTAAAAGTGGCGTGGGCTCCCCTGTAGCGCTAGGGAGATTGAATGTGTGACGTGAAAATAAACATGTTTGTGCCATCTGGGACGCTGGCACTCGGCTTCCTTTTGCATTGCTCTCTGTGTTTTGGGCTCCTCCTTTTTGGGAGCTAGCTTGTTACCTTCGTGAGCATTTGAGTTTTCAAATCACAGCTTTCTAAGAATGTCATTAACAGCACAGCTTTAATTTAGGAAAATCATACCTGAAACTTGTGCTTTTCTTTTGCTGTTTTTTTTTTCTTTCAGCACACATTAGTTAATTTTGAATTCAGTGGACTCATCAAAGAAAATGCTGCGCCTCTTGTCCTCGGGAAGCTTCCAGTCCAGTGGTGGAGACTGACAGTGCCTATGTTACTAACAGAAGCCTAAGTGACCTGAAGGGAGCATGGACTTGGGGACACTCAGCGCTCCTTGGTGACTGGGTTAGCAGAAGAGGCTCAGGAGGGTTCCTCAAAAGATGAAATTAGAAATGGGGTGGATTAGCATCTCGTAAAAATACATTGTCTTTTCCCTTTGAATTGTTTTTCTATTGAATGATAAAAAAAACAACTAATAGGTAGAGGAGAAAATGTGAACGGGGGCCACACGAAAAGCCAGGAAGACGAAAGCTAATCTCTTTTGTCTCCTTATTTTCTTTCTTTGCTGAAGACTGTCAGAAAGCCCACTTCCTCTGTCACTTTATGTGCAAAAAAAAAAAAAAAGTTAGTGTTGAAACAGTCAGTGTTGCATCATGACTCATGCATAGGTGAGAGGGACCGGCGTGGAAGGTGCACAGTAAGAACTGCCCTGTTCCCTTTAGGACTTGCTCGCTCGCTCTTCGGGGTGGAGGTTTCCTTTTAAACTCTGCATAATCCCACTATTTATTTATTTGTTTATTATTTTTGCATGTAAGTGCAGCAATTAATTAAATTAACATACAGCAGTAAATAGCACAGATGATTCTTCTGGGCCTAACAATCAGGAATTCTTAGACCAGCCGTCATTGGCAGAATGCTGGGGCTGTTTCTCGGAACGTCCTGGGCTAGAAGAATGCTGCTTTGTTTGTGAGACCTATGAAATTTTCATCACAGTATCAGAACTTTTCAAGCTGTGTGTGTGCTCTGGAATGTTTTGTTTTAGAAGCGCTGTGTCGGCTTGTTTTACATGCCACAGTTTTCAGAGCTCTCCTTCTCTCGTGGTATTGTATGGCTCATTCAGTAATAGTCCACGGGAGATTTGCTTTTAGGAAGTAAAACATTATCTTGTTCAAAATCGTCTCTGAAAATAGCACAGTGGAATCAGTTTTGTGTGTCCAACTGTTTATAGCTATTATAATGACAAGAAATGAAAGCAAACTGCATTTTATTCCTTCTGTGATGCTTTTCCAGTCTAAAGAGATTCTCTCTAGTTTTGGGTTTATTTTGCATTTCTCTAAATAGCCGATTCAGAACAATTTCTTCAGTACTAGGTGAAAAATTCCTGAGAATTGTCTGGACAGAAAGCTCTCATAGTATGTTCTAGAATAGATTGGAAAATCACATGCATTTTTTTCTGTCAGGTACCAAACACATGCTAATCTACCCATGCATGTGAGGTAGAGGAGCAGCGCCATAAATTAAGACAGCACATTGGGCTAAGCGCTGTCCATGCATGAAATGCTTCTGACTTCTCCCTACTGTGTCCCTCACCAGCAGTGCGACCTTGGGCACATTGCTGAAGCTTCCTTACTCGCTCTGCCAGAACAGCGCTACTTAGCTCAGGGAATTTATGAGAACTGAATGAGATGAACCATGTTTCACACACAGTACTTGGCATAATACAAGCTCAGAATTAAGAAAATCGGTTGCCACAATCCAGGTGAGTGAGGATCCACAGGAAGGGCTATACTAGGTAAGACTCATATGGTTTGGGATGGTAAAATTTAGGCATAATTGTGAAAGAAGGGGACTTAATGAAAGCTACTTGAGTGTGGGATACATAAAGAACATAAAACAGAGAGGAACTCCCCCTCCCCCTGCAAAATAGAATAGAATCTCTGGAATCCTATGTTCACCAGCTTCATAGTCATGTAAACATCACAGTTGAAGGTGACAGTTGGTAGCGTACTTTTAATCCCAGCACCCGGGAGGCAAAGGTAGATGGATCTTGGTGAGTTCAAGGCCAATCTAGTCTACAAAGCAAGTTCCAGGACAGCCAGGATTGTAACATAGAGAAAGTCTGTCTCAAAAAGAAAAAGAAAAAAATCACAGCTGATCCAATGATGTCCTTACTCTAAGTTCAAGGAATATTCTGTTTTAAAAACCCTATAGGCTTGGTTTACTTGAGTGAGGAAAACAAGAGAGAGTTTGGAAAACAACTCTTAGGGGTTGGCTCTCCTAGGCTCGCTGTGATTTGAGCCCTTGTTCTTGTATAGAAGCTTAACAGTGTTTCAGTTGGGGACAACTGTTCCGGAAATGTATTTTACTGATATATTCATTTATTTACTTTCTTATTTTGTGTATGGTGTGGGCATGTATGGGTGTGCAAATGCACGGGTGTGCACGTGTAAAAGCCAGAGGTCGAGCTCTGGTGTCTCTGTAGCCCTCCACCATGTTTTTTGAGGAAAGATCTCTTGCTGAACCTGGAACTCACAGATTGCTAGATTTGGTAGCCAGGGATCCTTCAGGACACTTGGGCTTCTTGTACTGGGATTATAGGAGCTCCCTGTCACACCTGACTTCTTACATGGGTGCTGATGATTTGAACACGAATGTTTTGCTTCTATAGCAAGGGCTTCACCCGCTGGGTTCCGGCACTCACGTGGAAGCTCCCAACCTTCTGTATCTGTAGTTCTGGGGCATCTGATATCTTCTTCCGGCCTCTGTGGACTACCTGGCATGTAGATGGAAGGCAGATATAATGCTCATACACAGAATAAAAGTTAAAGAATGAGATATTTATCTGTTCTAAGTCTTAAATTCTTATCTGTAAAACAGCACCAGCACTGTGTGTGGCTAAAGATTTGTGTGCACCGTGCTTGGCCTGCAGCATTTGACACGTGGGTGTGAGCTGTTAACGTAGTGTTGATGCTGACAGTAGCACGCCCAATCTTGGGATGACAAATGTACAAAAGCTGGCCCAGTGCCATTTTCTGGAATAAACCGTTCACTGTGTATGATAAACAGGCAGTGCTGACCAGAGAGATGGTGATTCCTGTAGAGGCCCATGTCTATGGTATTTGTAATCTGAGTTTGATTTCCCGGTCATTGACTCCTGTTCAGTATTGCTTCTATAGTCCCTAATCTCAACAGATGGGGTAAACCTCCGAAAACATCATTTACTTAAACTCATTTCAACTTCTTAAGATTTTTAGTTTTGGGCATTTTCTTCTATGTGTGTATGGTTTTTTTTTTTAAGTTCTTTTAAGAAAGGAAAGGAAGGGAAGTATACCACTGTGTGTCCAGGCATAATCTGAAGACTGCTCTGTCTAGGTAGGCAGTCTGTTCTTGATCAATTTCTGCTATATAAAGATTGGTGCTGTTTGGGATGGGGGAAAGCAATTTTTTCCAATATATTGAATTTTATATGAATTTTTTGTAATAAGTGATCAAGGTTACAAATGTTTTTAAATATAAAAGAGAAGAAACATTTTTATAAAAGGCAATATTAATCTAGTCATTGTGTAAGCACTCTGGATCTGGCTGGAGGTGTTCCACAGAGCTGTTGTCTGTTCAGCCACGTCTCTTAAATTCCTGATTCCTGAGGGGATGGGGCAGGCAGGGTTGGGGCGGGAGAAGGGTTCTCTTCCACTGGCTAGTTGTGTTTTTTAAGATAGTGTAACTTGCTTAAATTTCTTCTGTGACATTAACAAATAAAAATTTGTTTTACTATTAAACAAAAAAAAATTTAGGAACACTGGAAATGTGTGATGTAAAAATTAGCACATTACTTTTAAAACCCTGGAAAACTCTGCTCTAAGCAAATCAAATACTTTCTTCTTCTATTATGAATTATTATTATTCAATGAAGTGACATAGCCTTTACCTAGCTGCTGCTACTGTAAGCCGGGGTTTAACTGTGGACGCATGCACTTCTCAGCTCCCTGGGCTTGAGCTGGTTGTACCTCCATCCCGTCCCCCGCCACCCCCCACACCCCTCTGCTCCAGCAGGTTTATGTTTTTCTGCCTGCATGCTGAAGTCCCATGGGTAAGAATACCATGTTAACTTTTACCTTCCCCTCCACAGTGCTTAGCATGTTGCTATCCTAGAAAGGGAACTTTTATTTTGTAAAATGAGTGAAAGAAAGTATGAATCAATTCAAAGAGATTGACCAAGTAAGCTTAAGAAAGTTTTGAGTTGTGTTAAACACTATCTTATGTGGTCAGAGTAGCTAATAGTGATGGGGGAGCGTGCTCTTCAACAGAACAATGAGAGCATTCAGCCTCCCTCCTGGGAAATGCTGTCTGGACACCAAGAACTAATGAAAACACTTGAGGAGAAGAAAATCCACCTAAAAGATTGCAAGGCTTTGCTTTAGTTCAGTCTGCATCTTGGGATTATTGTGAAATTGTATTTCAGGATGAGCTATTCTGTCTGACACGAGCCTTCCCTTGGCCTCCCAAGAAAGCCCTGTAGCCCACATCATCAATCTGTTGTTTCCAGGCGACTGGGTTGAAATGCTAAGATTCTTCTAGACCACAAGACTTGGTCAGCTAGCCAGTGAAAACATGTGTCCCCTCCTCCTTGCTCTTAGCATTTGGGTGCCTTGTAACAAGCAGAAACAAAACCCATGTTGCACAAACTCCCTAGGGTGATCTGGCCCCAGCCCAGCTCTGGTTCTCAGAACAGTGGCTGCGGTGGCTCAGGTGTTGCGCTGGTGAACATCTTGGGAGTCTCTTAGAATTTTGGTGACAGCTGAGAAGAGTGTTCTGCCAGGCAAATCTGCAGTTTTGCTGCGATGCCTCTGCCCCTCATTCCACCATTGCAACTTGGTCCACAGGACAACTCCTGTCTTCTAACTCTCCCAGGTTTCCTTCTTTGACCTGGCTATTTTACTTACAACTCTCCTCATTTTAGAAGCCCCACTGAAGCAGAACTGTTTGAGTGGACTTAGAGCACATGATGGTGATTGTTCAGAATCTGCTAGAATCTTAGTCTCCTTTGCTTAAGTGTTTAGCTTACTTATCCGTGTATGTGTGGGTCAGCGCGTGCACATGCGCGCGCGAGCACACACACACACACACACGCAGGGTATGAATATGTGTGTAGGCCTGTGCTTATGAATACCTTCCTCTATAGTGCTCCACTTTAGTTTTTGAGACAAGAGCTTCCACTAAACCTAAGGCTCTCAGAGCAGCTACTGGCTAACCACTGAGCCCCGGGAGCCTCTTGTCCCTGACCTGGGATGACAGATGCTTTCTACCTTGTCTGGCTTTTTCATGGGTGCTGGGGATCTGAACTCAGGTCCTTATATCTTCGGTCCTAGCTTACTTATTTTTGAAATCAAAACATTGTGTGTATGTTTACTGGGTACCCTGTGACATTTTGATTGATGACGGCAGTAATATTGAAATCAGGCTTGTTAATCCTTTTCCCCAGACATGAATTATCATGGTAAAAACATTGAAACTCCCCTTTCTTTCAGCTCTTCTGAGAACTATGGTATATTGCCCTTCTGTATCATCAACCCCCCAATGATGGAGTAGAACTTTTCTCTGACTGACTCTAACTACTCAAGAGCCAACCTTTCCCTACCTTTTCTTCCTCGCTCTCCCTTCTGTGATAACTACTGTTCTGCTGTCTGCTTCTTTAAATTACACAGATGAATGAAAACACGTGGTACTTTGCCCAGATTAATTCTTTGAGCACAAATCCTCAACCTATATCCATGTTGTCGCAAATAACAAGAAGTCATTCTTTTTGATGACTAAGCCATACTCTATTGTGCATATATGCCACATTATTTTTATTAATTGCACGTGTGTTGATTGCAGATTTTTAATCTGATACTAGGAAGAACAAAAAAATATAACTTTATGTTGAGTATTTTTCAAAACATGCTCTATTGGGTTTTTAAAATAAAATTCAGAGAACCCTGCATGACTATTATGCTAGTGCAAATTCTTTGAGTATTTAATTTCATTTAGTTAAAGAAAAATGCAGATTTGATCATATCTGACGAACATAAATAGTGATAATTTTTAAAATTATATAAATTACACTAAAACTCCCCAAATGAGCTTGGCTGATAAAACTGGTGACAGGAAGAAGAATCGTAACTATTAAGGGGCTACTTTTAAATAGTTCCAAACTCTCATTCTTCTTTGAACAACAAAGCAAAACCAAGACCCCCAACACAGTATCTGAAATGAGTTGTGAGGGGTATCATCATAATGTGGGGGGTCCCCCTTTTGAAGGCAGCCCGGGAAAAGTACAAGAAAGTTGATGGATGAACTAAAAGCTGTAAAAGTTTGAGATAAATTAGGCAAGATGCAATGCGGGTGGACCCTGGGAATGGTGGCATCCCAGGATCATCCAAGGAGAGAAGAGCTGGGCAGAAACCACCCACACTGCTATGAACAGACTCCCCACCCCCACCCCGTTCTCTTGCTGTCCAGAATGAGCCTTCAAAGGTGATGACCAAAGAATCCGCTACACATCTGTCTAACTTCTATGAAAGTGAACTAATTTTTTTTGTCACCTTTGGCATAGTGGGTGGGGAGACTGCCCTGTAGAGTCTGTCAAAGATCTCTCACATTGCAGGCTTTGCTTTTTCTTCCTGGTCATCCTTCAGCACTTGCTCTTAGCTCAGCTTTCAACCGGATTGATTGTGACACAGTTTGAAAATGCTTGAGGGAGTTCGCCTTTTTGTCCATTTCCGTTGTAAGATGGTTACATTCTTGCCCTTCACACAGTTGACATTGTGTATCAAGGCTGCCCATTGTTCTGTGTCTGAAGGGGTGTAGGCTGATGTGCATCTGGGAGTCTAACACAGACCTACCTCTATTTAAAACTCCCAGGCCGGCCACCTCTGGGCACAGTGACTGGTCAACACAGTAGTCAACAGTGGCTGAGGTATTAACCATTCCAAAATAGGATGGGGGGCTGTTTGTGGAAAGATGCACAAGAGATGGGGGCTGTTCTAATTTTCTTAGCACTATAGAAAATGCAGGCCAGGAAAGGGGTCCCACAAACTGGTTGTTTTTACTAAGTTCACTTGAGTAACTGATCAGCCCTGTGTGCAGTGCATTTACACATCCAACAACCTCTCATCCCCTACTACTTGACTCTTCTAAGATTTAGTTTTCTTGTGAAGCTTGGTCTCGCTTGGTAGACCACACAAGCCTTGCAGTCAGAGCTCTGCATGCCTACTGCCTTGAGCGCTGGGACTGAAGGCTTGCGTTGCTCGTTTCACTGTTTCTGAGGGTTCTCTTTCTTTACATGTCTTTATTGCTTCCTATTACTTAGCTCATGAACATCTATTGTGTGGGGAACACATTATTTACCTAATGACCTACCTGCTCTGGACCCAGCGATCACTGTGGGCCCTTATACCTTGCTTGTTAACGTAACTGGCATTCTTAATGGGAATGATATGTAATGATATGGTAGGTGTCTTTATCACTCGCTCATGGCTTTGCTAAACAACAGGATTAGGCACATAATAAGCACTCAAAAAATGCTAAATTAACTGATGAATCAATAATAGCCAAAGTGTAGATGCCAGAAACATAGATGAACACATTCGTCTTCCCACAATACTAGGATTTTTCGAATAACAATGAAGTCACAAGGTAAAGCCATTTATCTGACAGCACTTTGCCAAGTAGTCTGTCTTTTGTTGATAGTCAAGGCAAATGCAGCATCTTTTGTTCAAATATTTGTTTGGTTTGGTTTGGTTACAAATATCAATGTTCAGATCACCCTTTACACATCACATAAATGTATCTACACATGTATCTATAAATGTATCTATACATGTATCTATAAATGTATCTAGACATGTGAGGCTATCTTTATGTGTGTTAGAGGATGGCTAAGAGGGGTTAAGAAGGCCACAGTGGAGTTCAAGAGGTCTCAAAGAGATAAAGAGGTAGACGCTAAGGAAATTGATAGGGATGCAAGAATCTTTGATGGAATGCAGCAATGACCCCAAGATGAGAGTGTGCTGGAAACACCACCTGCCGCCGCCACCACTTCCGGCTGTGGGGTCAGAGCTAAAGAAAGAAACAAGGTGCAGTGAGACCTGGTCCTGGTGAACAAATAACCCCACAGATGACAGTCCCAGTCACCTGTGCCCATCATGAGGCCCAGCCAAGCTGATGCTCTGGGATAGTTGGGACCCCTCAACCAGTCCTATTCCTTCACCTGCACAGTTGGTGGTCAGATGACAGGTGGGTGAGCCTGTTGTCATAGCAATGTTAGGTGTCTCTCTCCATTGTGGCCAAGTAAAGGAGGATCACGTTTTTGTCAATCTGGTAGGTCTAGGTTCTTACACTTGGTTTTTTTCCTGTCATGGTTTTAATATGCCCAAGTGCTGGGACAGTACCAGTTTACTGTGATGAATTTGCAGGGTGGCACAATCTTATTTTTGGCAATTTTTCTAATGGTCAGTGCCTTGTGAGGGGTTCTGAACACATGATGGTGTCCACATGTCCACCAAGGCATGGCATCATCTTCTCTGTCCTAAGTGGAGTTGTAAGGTGGCCTCTCTCAGGAGTAGGCAGCTGAGGAGTCACTGTTTACAGCATATGGAGTAACTTAGGGCAGGACACAGCCTGGTCCCCACAATAGGCTCCAGTGGTTAAGGAAAATTGATGGTGCCGTAAGAAAGCACGTTCTTTTTCTCTTGCGGACAGTCAGGCTTGTATTGTGAAGTCCAAAACAGACGCTGTTTACACAGTTGCAAACACCTGAAAAATCAAATCCATGTGACCCTTGGCAATGTGGAGAGTTGTTTAGAGTATAGACATGTATATGAATGCTTAAATATTTAAGTTTTACATTGTCAGTCAAAACACAATGTTTTGGCAGTTGTCTGGGCTTCGAGTGACTATGTAAGCAGCGCTTTGTCCCACTGACTGAGTCTGGATGGATTATGTGGAGGGTGAATAGACATAGAAAATGAAATCTACATTCAAATTCTTAATGCATTTTATTACCTATTTTACTTCCCTTTTTTCCTTTGGAGTTACATTTTATTAATATTAATGAAAATCTTGATAGGGACTATAACCTAAAAGTATGTGCTTTTTTATGTCTGTAGAGATCTAGCAACTGAAAACTGAAGTTTTATTTTTTTCTTTTATGTATTTTATCATTCTTTTTAGATTACATAACACTAATCTCACTTTTTCCATCAAACATCATTCTGGTCATATCTTTTCTATAATTCAAAATTTATAAAATCATTTTTAATTTCTTTTGTTTGTTTGCACGTATACCTGAGTCTAAAATATTTCCCATTTTAAATTATATCCAGACCACTAACTTAGTATGTATTTTATTGTAATCACTCAGGGTGTAAGCTGGTCTCTTGAAAATTACATTGTAAGGCACCAATAATAAGATTCACAGTGATACTCTGTTCTAGGGAGTTGGGGCCTTCACAATAGAGAGTAGAAGTTCAGTGGATTATAAATGGCTTCTGTGCTGTGGCGGTCCTGCCCTGATACTGTGGGATGCTATTGACATCTGAACAGTACTATGACTACATAGAAGGTCCGTCTCTGTCACTAAGACTCTCAATCATCCATCTTCATGACATTGTATTTTCTGTATCCTGTGTTTCTCTGTCATGGATACATATGTGCAAAAGTTCATGAGACATTACCATCTTAACAAGTTGCTTCAAGGAGCAATTCTGTGTAACAATGTATGAATTCACTTCGGGGGGGGGGGATTTACATCTTTTGCTTTTGTTTCTATTTATTAAGTACTATTTTCAGGTGTAGTTATTGGCGTCATGGGAATAACATTGAAAACCTGGTAGATCCAAAAGTGAACGGCAAAATAATAGGCTCTTGAAGATGTAATCTGTGAGAAGACACTGAAGAATGGCGTGTTCCCAGCCTCTAGGGAAAGCAACCAGGAAAGTTGTGATAGCATCTTTACCTCTATAAGTTACCGCTAGAAGGAGCAGAGGCACACCGATCATCTGGACCACACAGACAGAAAATGCGGCAGTGTTGTGTGAAGGATGCGTCCCGTTGCAGTTCAGCGCTCAGCCCTCTCTCTGGCAATCAGCAGGGAAATGCTGTACTATGAAGCCGCAGTCCAAGGGGGGCACTTATTAAAGGAGATCTGCTGAACTAAGTGTTGTTCTTTTTGAGCCAGAACTCGCCAAGTGGAGCAGCCTGCTCAGAGGATGAACTTACATTCCTCCCGATGGTTCTAATGATGCGCTGTTCCTCTTGATCCCCATCATGGAGCTTATGTCTGGTCTTTCCAAATCCTACAGCGATTTCAAGGGAGGAATTGCCCCAGAAATGGTAGATAGGAGTTAGATAGTATTAAAGGAGCTTATTTCTTCCGAGGCAAGAGAACAAGGTCTTAGTAGGTCAATCGGTTTCTCCCCCTTCTCCAACCCCTGTCTGCCTGGCCCTCCCCCTTTCTCTTGTCCCTTTCTCCTCTCTACTCTTCTCCTCTGATCCCCTCTTCTCTCTTCTCCCTCTATCTTACTCTGGCCCCAGTCTGTCATCAGCTGATAAAACCTGTTGGCAGGTACCAGCCTTAGAACTTAGAGGAAGTGAAGAATAAGCCACTGAATCTCACCCTGTGTTGCTGCCTTAGGGCAGCCTGCATGGAGTAGAGCTGAGCAGGGTGAAGCTTTACGTGGCCCCCTATAGAGTTATGCAACTGATGGAGCACATCTGGCCGAGGGATAGCTTGGCAGCTGTAGTGCTGATTGCGACATCAAGTATTGAGAAATGAGACATCTTGGTGAGGTTGGGGATGTGCAGTGGTCATGGTGTTTGTCATTTCAGAGTCTTCAAAGGTTTTAGGAAGAAGGGGGGGGAAGCATGCAGAAGGGCCTGCAAGCTGAGAATGTGAGTAAATCTGTGGTACAGACCTCAGAAAGGACAGCCACGGTGAAATCACTACCAGTCACTAGACTAGAGAGACCCATGTTGAGCCTGTAATGGCAGAAAGCATGAAGTCCCACCATCTGGGACTGCTGGGATCTGTCTGGGCTATATTCCACTCAGGAAAAAAAGCCTTAGTGATAAGAATGACTTCAAATGTCAGCCAAGAGGGCAGAAAGACTGCTCGTTGCTCTCGGGACGCACCCTGTGGGAAAGACAGAAGCCGAGGCTGCCTGCAGGGAGGGGAGCTATAAATTGGAGTCCTGCTTGAAGAAATAGGCAGAGTGAGGTAACTTCTTTCCTCTGGTAACGAAAAGCGTCAGAATTAATGAGATAACCACATGCTGACACATGTACCAGGACGAGAAATCTTAGCACTTCTAGCAGCAAGTTAGTTCGTGTACATGTTTTGCAAAACAATTAGGGTCATGTGTGCCCATTCTCACAAAAACAGGGCACTGACCATCTTTAGCTCTGTTGTCACCTGTTTGATTCTCCACCCCCAAGGAATCAGATCATAGCATAAAAAATAAAGCTCTGCATGCCTGGGAACATTAATATATCATTAACTGTCATCAACTGTGTGGTCAACAAGACGTTCAAGAGTAAAATCTATGAGGATTAATAATTCATTCTAAGAAGAAATATGTACTTAAACAAGTATGGTTGTGGATAGCAACTGAGTAAGAGTAAAGGGATTAACTAATGAGCAATGAGGATGCTGGGGGCGAGAGACGTAAAAGGATTACAGCATCACACATGTAAAGCAAGCTTATCACATGTGGCTGTCCAAATATACCCATGTGTTGTAATGAGGTGCGGAGGGCTGCGTTCCCAGCACCTGAGAAGAGTGCGGGCCCTTTGTTTCGTCCAGCATGGCTCCCGGCCACTGGCTAGCTTAACCTGAAATAATGTCACAGAAATGTATTAATTAAATCACTGCCTGGCCATTAGTTCTAACCTCTTATTTGTTAACTCTTACATATTGATCTAACCCATTTCTGATAATATGTATGTTTACCAGCATGATTCTAATCAACGTCCATCTTGGGTAGGAGCAGCATGGCGTCTGTCACATTTCCCTTCTCCCCAGCCTTCCGTTCTGTCTACTCCGCCCACCTAAGAGCTGCCCTATCAAAAGGCCAAGGCAGTCTCTTTATTCAACCAATGAAAGCAACAGAAATACAGAAGGACCCTCCTACACCACCCATGTCAATAATGCCCAGGTTGGAGAAATGAAGCATTCCTATCCACTTCTTTTCATCTCCTAAATTTTCTATGAAATAGTTACCTCATTTTTCTCTAAGTATCTACCCTTCAATGTTTATCTGTTTCAGGTAAGTTGCATAGGTCTGTTCATGAGGGAAATAAATGAAAATGTGTTTTCAAGTCTTCAGAAGCCCGCCATCTCGGGAGCTCCCAGCCAATGCCCTCCCACGTGTCTTGTGTGTGTCCCAGAGAGGAGGATAGGTAGCTACACACATCTCATTTCATGAAGCTCTGCCTGCTCTTCTTGAGATCGCAGCAAATGCTCTGCTTCCCCTTCAGCTCCATTTCCTTGTCACTTATGTCACGCGTGTGCTCTGACATTCATCTTTGGACTTCAGCAGGCTCGGCTCCTGGGATGCCCTTCGTTGATTGAGCCCCAGATGCTCCGACTTGAGTGAACAATCTAAAGTTGGCAGGAAAGTCAACCAAATTTCACAATTTCGCTTTAAATAGACCCCCCTGGATGTTTGTCGATTTTCTGGAGAATATAAAAATAATGAAATTTTAGTATTGGAATATTCTTAGGGCAGTTAAAGTATCAAGGGAAGGGATTACTATGTCTTGCACAGTTAGCCACAGCCCTTGCGTCTCATATATAATCTCACTGTGCTCTGTAAATGGCTTCCTCTACCGGGAGTCAGCTATGTCAAAACACAACCTCGTTCTTGGTTTCCTCGTCATCTGAGCCTGTGCTTGTGTAAGATCAATTAGAAAGACCGGGTGGCCCGTGTCTCTGCATGAGCAAGCTGAGACTCAGATGAACCACATTTAGAAGGAATCACATAGCTGATGGAGTTGGGATTACAGTAGCCCAATAGGCGCCCATTGAGCTCATGAGAAGTTTAAAAAAAAAAAATCTCCAGTTATGCATAGGAAGGTATCTGGTTCACCACAGTAGAATTAGAAGTTAACTTGTTTCTGACAATTAGATAACTTTTAATATTTTACGTTTGTTTTCCCCCACCCCCCACCCGCCCTTTAGCTCGCTGTCACAAATGATCAATCTGTTGCGAGTGCTGGGTCCCCAGACTAAATATCCTGCTTACTCATTACTGGCGCTTCGTTGTCGCATTTATCTTCTTTCAGACGCAGCGATCCGAAGGCACTATTGAGTTTGGGAGGCCTTTAATATGTCATCAGGCTTTGGGAATGGAAAAGGGCAGGTGTCCACCTGTGAAAAAGCAATAATAGAGGGGATTAGTTTCCCAAATCCAGCATGGGGCTTGCTGTGCTGGCCTGCATCCAAGCTACTGAAGTCCTCCACAGCTGGCCCCTGGGGAGCCACCGAAAGCTGCAGGACAAGTCCCCGCAGGCTTCTGGGTGTTGAGAGGGAGAGTGGGACATGAACTTGGAAACACAGGCTTTGAGTTTGGTGTTCCTTTTGTCCATTCAGCTAAAGCATACTCAATGTCAGCTCCTCTACCCTGGGGCCTTTGGCTTTGAGATTGGCCGCTCCTCTCAGTTTTCCTAGATGCACTTTCTGTTGAGCTAAACTGGGGAAAGTTTTCACCTCCCTAATCCTCTTTCTTCCATCTCTTCCTTCTATTCCCCTTTGCTTCGTTCCCTTCTTAAATCATTACCATAATCTTGGCTTCCAAACAAGCAGCATCCGCCAAAGGCAGTCTCACGGGGACCAGATTACTTTCATGTGTGGCCTAAACACAGCGCACAAACTACTCCCTGGAAAAGAAAACAACAACTTTGCCCTGGAACATGAAGAATGCATTCTCCTGTACAGAAACTATTCTACTGTGCTTCCCCATGTCCTAAATGGCCGTCAGTGAAACCAAATAGAAGTTCCTTTCTGGCAAGAGAACTGTCCACTGGGGGCAAAGAACCTCCGTCGTGTTCTAATTTTAGAATGCTATAAGGATAAAAATATTTTCGCCATTTTTTCCCTCTAAAACCCAAAGACTTGCACTATGTTTGAACTGAAAGATTCCCAGTCAAAGATGGTATAGTAGGGGACTGGGTGGGGGCCATGGGTTCTCTTCTCATTGACTGCACACATTCTAAAGATGGGTACTATAGTATGCCAGGTGAAGAAGCTTTTTTTTTTTTAACGTTTTTGACAAGGTCATACTATGTAGCCCAGGCTATCACAAAACTCCTTTGGTGGACCAGGCTGGTCTCATATGCAAAGAGATCCATCTGCTTCTGCCTCCTGAGTGCTGGGATTAAAGGTGTGCAGAATCATACCTGGGCCCCAAAACTTCTTTTACCGTTAGTGTTTTTGTGCCGATAGGGTGGTCTCACATGACCTTGTACCTTATTCTGCAGGCAAGTGGCAGGAGGAAGACGAAGAGCTCAGATGTCCAGAGCCCTGTTGGGGTAGGGAGTTGGTATCCCTGGGTTTCTATGTGACATGCCACACCTGTGTGCAGGGGAATCCTGAGAAGATCTCACAAGCACTGTATAGGACTAAAAGCAACAATGAGAACTTCAAAGTGACACGATGAAATTAGATCCAGTTTTAAACTCATCCTTTCATAGACACAGATTCACAGACCATCCATGTGCTATCATTTCCCTTGACTCCAGGGCTCAGAGATAAATCTGGTGGGCTCCTTGTCCTCAAGTGTGTGAGAACAGTAGATGGAGACAGACCTGTAGATAAGTAACTACAGTGTGGTGTTACAAGAACTCCACTGATTGTGGGAATGGGGGCGGTGCTATTCAGAATTTTTACCAAGTGGTAATTTATAGGCACTAGTAGATCACAGATGTCATACTTCAGACAGGCTGAGGGTTGGGAGTTTCAGAGATGCTCTGATGGGGTAAGCACTCCTTTTCGTGCTTGTTTTGTGTGGCGATCCAGCAGTCTCCAGGAAAGTGGCAAGGATGGTCAATATGTGTGTGTGGGACGGACGGACTGGGTGATAGTGTATTCTCAAACTGCCTAGCAACCAGTGCTTTAGGGCTGACATTGTGACAGACAGCTCTGGATTTGGTCTTCATTTACTCCATTTTTAAATATGAGTGGTCAGGGGCCAGAAAGAGTGTTCAGGCAGTAAAGTGCTTACTGTGTAAGTATGAGGATTAGAATCTGTCAAGAAGAGCTGCATGGGGCAGCGTGCTTTGTAATGCCAGAGCTGAAGGCAGAGACAAGTGGGATGGGTGGCATTGCATGTGGCGGTGTGCTCCGTAATGCCAGAGCTAAAGGCAAAGACAGGTGGCATTGGTGACACTCAGTAGTCGAGCCTAGTTGGTGAACTCCAGGCAAATGAGGAACCATGTCCCCAAAAACAAGGCGGATGCCTCTTGAGAAGTGACATTAAGGTTGACCTTTGGTCTCCACACATACATGCATGCACATGCATGTGTACCTATACACATGTGTGCATATGCACACACCACAAAGAGAGAGATAGAGAGACATCCAGACATTTCCATCACTACAGTTCTAGGTTGCTGCTTATTTTAACTTCACTGAGTAAGTTTCTGCAGCTGTCACTGAGGCTAACATCAGATGATCTGTGCGTCACCCTCAGGCAGGTGGAACACGCAAAGAAGACTTTGATAGGATTCCGCTCAGCTCCAGGCTCTGGATTTACATGACTGACAGCACACGCGGGTTCCGCACTACACCCAACACTACAAAGGGTGGCTATGTACAACTTTTAATCCGATCAAATCAAATTTCATCATTGATTGATGCTATGAAATAATAATAATAATGGTAAAAAGATCCTACCAAACGGTGACTCCTGACGTCTGAAAGAACGCCTTGTCAATCATAGTTCAACATCTACTCCCAGTGGCCAAACCGGAGAGTCTCTAAACGAAGACAGAAGTTGTTTAAAAGTTACCTAGACCTGGTTTCTTCTAATTCATGTTCAGTGTTTGATTATTTTACCTAATAGGAGAGTTGGGATGGAATTAATGGAACACACATTATCAGCCGTTTGGTATTATTGGGTTACTGCAGCAATATTTCATAGCACTATAAACACAACAAAATGCATGTAGAAGACACTAGTTTACATTGTTCTAGAACACGAAGTTGCCCCATCCGATTACAACTTCTGACCAAAGGCTAACTGTTGCTCATTACAACTAGTGACACAATTGAATCCAAGCGTCCTTACTTCCTCGGAGCCTCCCATTTCTCCACGAGGGAGTGGAGATCAAACAACTGGGCTTCATGGTTGCATATACCCTGGGGGAATGATTGGGGCTCCAGAGGGATTTGTGTGCCTGCAATCATAGCCTGAGCACTTCCCCTCCTCAATCCCTTTGGAATTTCTCAGCTGCAGCCATCAGTCCAAGGGGTTAGCCGGGAAGCACAGCATAATTGCTTCTGTCCATTACCACACCCTACTTCCGGCCACAGTTCTGAAACTCCAACGGCATTGCGAGTCCTGACTGGCTTTCTCCCTAATGCTTCCTGCGGCACCACCTCTACCCGTTCCTTCCTCAGGCCCTGGCCATCACTATTATGCCTGTAGAATGAAACACTTGCCCATTGGCCAGAAGGCCAGCAAACTGAACTGGCATTTGCGTGGGTTGCTACTCTTACAACCACGCTTGCTATCTGCCACTCTAGACAGCAAATGTGCTTGTTTGGCAGAAATGGACTATGTTTATCCAAGAATCGTGGTGTTTGCAGGTAACACAGGGTTCCAGACAGTCCTTGCAGAATACAGGCATACAATTCTGGAAAACTTAACAACAGCAAGGTATATGGAGTCTGGTTTTCTAGCCAGGATTCTGCTGTTTGCTTATTTCAAAGATGGTTCAAATCAATATTCCTAGTGGAAATTCTGAATCAAGGGACCATGTGTCAGTGGAAAAACCTGAAAAGATTTCATGGATTACAATTAGGAAGAAATATGGAATCTCAATTGATCTGGCCTCAGTTTTAGGATTTGTTGCTATATACTGGCTAAAATATTCATACCACACAGTGGGTAGAAATTCATAACCGTATTCATGAAACTGACCTCCAGTTTCTCTATATGCCAAATACAAAAAAAAATACTGTTCTCTGAACAGATGCATTTTTTTTACTCTAAAGGCTGGTGCCTCTCGTCTTACAGAAAGCGCCATGCTCTGCGGGGGATTTAATTGGTATTAACATGCCTGTGTTCTCTTATTGCTTCCAAGACAGACACCTGATGTTTGTGCAGATAACAGGGAAGTCTTGTTGGACTTACTGGTGTACACATAGTATCAACATTTTATTTTAATGCTACAAGGCTCTAATTTTGAGGCTGTCTCTTGCCGTTTGACTATGCCGTTTTGCCACCCTCCCGTCATCTAAACCTACCATTTTGACTCACTTTGTCGACTATTACCTTCAATACCTTTATTTTGCCCCCCCGCCGCCCTGTTCCTTTCATCACCACGTGCCTTGGCTTCTGAGGAAGACTCACAACCTTGCTGCCCTGTTAGTTTTTGTAGCACGTGGCTTTCTTGAGGACATCATCCGTCTAGCCAACATTTAGTTCCCTCCTGGTACTTCCCAGAGAATTTTCTAATCGCTTCAAGTTGAAGGGTTCAGGAACCTCTGCCTATGCACTCACCCAGCCCGACTGCAAATGTAAGTCCTCTGTCGGTGACCACATGGTTAGCGGCAGCGCTCAGGGCTGCGTGTGTTTGGTCCTTACTACAGCCTGTCTCATCCCTTCACACACTGTCTCTGGGTCAAGTGAAGAGGTCTCTGCTGTGCTGCTTCTCCCCTGTCCTGTGGGTGACTATGGTATGACCACTGCCATCTGCATCATGATGCCGTTAGGTACAAGCTAATGTTCTTCTTTCGGTCTTCCCAGGAGCAAACCAAACACTCACATGCAGTGCTAATGGCATGAGCTGCTCACACTTTGACTCCAAATGTTTTAACAGTCAAGACTTGCTTTAGATATGCCCACGTTTATTTTAGCATAATATGTTCAGAGAACAGTAACTTCCAGTCAGATGTCTAAAGGATTTATTATATTCATAGTAATCCTTTCTCTTGGTAGTATTAGCAACTGACTTCAAAGCGTACCAGCAGAACTTAACAATTCCTTATTAATGATTGTATAATGAGGTGTCTGCTCATGGGAGATGACTGAACCTGACTAGGTCATGTATATTCACAAATATGCATGTGGATGGGATATAGGTCATGTCAAAATGGATTACGTTCCCAGTTTCTTCATTTTTGTTAACACTCAAATGGGGATGAAGATAAAAGTATACGTGAAAATGTATTCTATTGAACTTAATTTACACAATAACGTTATTTAAGGAACTTACTTTATGTGTATTTCCTAATCTCAATTATGGTGGTTTCTTTTATGTTTCAGAAGATACCTAATGAACCTATTTACCACTCTAGTTGTCAGTGTGAGCCTGGGAGAGTGAGGTCTAAAATGAGGCAGGCCAAAGGGTTGTGCAATAGCCAGCTTTATTCGGAGCATCAGACAATTTATACTCTGAGGGTTAAGAAGAGTCCCCTGAGCAGGGACAAGCTGCGTGTGGAAAAAACATGCTTTTCCATAGAGGCCCATGAATAGCAACAGCTGAGGTAAGCTCACTCCTATCTGCTACACCTGGGAAGAGCCTGAAAGCACATTCCAAGAACAGTTCTGTGTTTTGAAGGAGCTGAGGTCACAAGACTCTTTCTTGGAGTTTCCACACAAGCACTCAGAACTCTCCCAGGACTCCATCTTTGGACCATGTTCTGATACCTACCTATTGCTAAATTTAAAAACCAGGGGAGAGAGAGAGAGACAGAGAAAGGAAGAGTGAGAGAGAGAGACAGAGAGACTGAGAGGGAGGGAGGGAGGGAGAAAGATAGAGAGAGAGCGATAGATAGATAGATAGATAGATAGATAGATAGATAGATAGATAGATAGATATAGAGAGAGAGAGAGAGAGCAGACACCATCACATTCGCTTCTGCATTTATTGTAATAACATTTTCTTTACATGTTTTTTCCTCTGATGTCACAGGACATCACAGTACCAAGGCCCAGTTAACCTGCTCCATTTTCCGGATCGTCTTATGATAATCACGTTGTAAAACAAAAGAACTCGACTTACTGTCTCCCTCCTTCTTGTTCATCCTTTCTCTTTACGAACCCTTTAAAACCTCTGTCAGCTACCAGAGAGTCGCTAGAGATGTAAGCTAAAGAGCCCGTCTAATTCTTCTTCCCGGAGCTTGGTAACGAACCCTTTAAAATCGGCTGTTATTAGACTCGTGACCACCCTGGTTAGGTGGTACGCAATCTAAAAACACACCTGCTTTCTGCTCCTCTGCTATGATCTCCGGCAGCTTTCTCCCCTGTGGCTGGAAACTCAAAGAAACAAGCTGTCATGATAAATCCCCTGTAGGATCAGGGGCAAAGCACTCTAGTAGCGTAATAATGAAACACGTTACTGTGGGGAGAGAGTGATAGAAATAACAACTGCGCTCCGTCAGCCCCGTTCCAGTCAGCGAGCTGCTGTGCCACATGCCTTACAGTGGAGCACTTTCTACTGGAGGCTCCATACTTATTATCTGAAGATTGAAACAGCAATCATTTACTGGAATGCCATATCTGGATGGAAAAAAAAATCTGTACCAAAGCCCTAGAAGTTGGCTTGCACCGGACTTAGAAATCTTTCTTTCATTTGCATAGTCATTTTTAGTACGTTCTTCTGAGTCTCCAGGTGTCGTGCGTGTGTGCTTGATTGTGTGCGTGTGCATGTGTGTTCCTAGCGATAGAATCTATAAATCACAGTTGATTCTGGGTCAACATGAGATGCTTTGTGCTTTGATTAACCTGAGGTTAGATCGGAGTGGCTGGCCGGAAGTCTAGGAGGTTGGAACCGTTGACCTCCGTCTAGAAGAGAAACTGATCAGAAATGGAAGCCCTCTCATAGGAAAGCTGTGAGAACGACACTTGTCTCAGTTATGACATGTCCCCTGCATTTATTTAAAACATTAAAATGACAATTATTACATCCCTGCTTTATTTAAAAATGACTAGGTAAAGCAAGAGTCATACTTCTGATAGTTTTTAGGAAAAACATATAAATTCCCTTTGCCAGAAAAGAATCATTGGTGTTTAAGAACTCACCTAACAAGTATGTTCTGGAATAACTGTTGTTTCCTTCCAGACCAATGACTTCTCAAATGGTTTGGATGCTCCTCCAAGAATGTGTTGTATTTTACATTTAAAGGCTAAACATGTGTTTGGGCTCTCACTGACTTCATGTGGGTCGTTGTTAATGAATCTACATTTATTCACCACTCAAGAGGGTTCTTTCCCCTCTCTTAACACCTTCCGTGGGTCGCATTTGATTGGAAAGGCAGAGATCAGACCCAGGATTTTGTACAGGTAGGGCAAGCACTCTGCCACAGAACTATACTCCCATGCATTCAATGAGACAAAGCAAATAACTATCTTCAGTGAACACAATTTGTATTTTAGGTTTTAGAAGTTCTATGTGGAATCATCAAAATTTTCCTATAAAAATTTGAAAATAATGCTTTTTTTTAAAAAAAAATCCACAAAATTAAACATTGGCTTTTTTTTTAATTTTAAAAAGTTCTCTTAGCACTTTGAAAGAACAACTTTTCTAACCGTAAAGGACCATTTTACACTGTAAATGTTCACAACTTATTAAAAACATATGACCTACTTAGGGCATAAAAATAGAAGCTTTGCGGCATCATGTTGGTTGTTCATGGCTAAAGTACAGCCAGTTGCTGTGGCTCATCCTCTAATCCTAGCATTTGGGAGGCTGAGGCAAGAGGACTGGCATTTGTAGCCAGCCTGGGCTAAGTAGCATGCACCTTCCAAGTCAGTCTATATAGCCAGACACTATCTCAAATGCAAATGAAGCAAAAATATCCTAAAATACAGTGAGCAATTGTACTGACAGATTATTGATTTACATATTTTTTAGTAGACTAACAACGTATAAGACCAGATGAGACAAAAATCCAGGGAAGTAAATACATTAGTAATAAAAGAACTGTTTATTTACAATGTTTACTTGCTATGAAGTAAGCTGACAGGTACCAACTAGACCAGGGGGCGTATTCTTTAAATACGAAGCAAGCAGCTCTGGGCCAATTGCTAGCGATGGTATTTGACTGCTCACACATGGTGACGGGGCAGAGAAAAAACCTTAATAGTGAGCCTCCAAGATACAAGGAAGGATAGTGGTGAAGTGAAGCATCCTGGGACGTTTCTGCTGGTGGTCTGCTGGAGATCTTGTCTAGCCTCTCAGTCTGAAGAGTGTGGGTTTAAACAATGAGCAGCAACAGGACAAGTCACAGTACTGAGTGTGGAATGAAGGACACACCGTGAAGATGGTGTTGGCTGTAGGGGTACTTGTACAGAGCACATACTAAAATGTGGATTTTTTTTTTTTTTTTGGTTTTTCAAGACAGGGTTTCTCTGTGGCTTTGGAGCCTGCACTGGAACTAGCTCTTGTGGACCAGGTTGGTCTCGATCTCACAGAGATCTGCCTGCCTCTGCCTCCCGAGTGCTGGGATTAAAGGCATGCGCCACCACTGCCCCGCTAAAATGTGGATCTTTAGAAACTCGTTTTCACTGATAAACGTTTGACTCCAAATAGTTGCAACCCAGTTTGGCAACCGGGTTGCTCTGACTGTCAAGCTCAGTATGGGACTGTTTGGGTTGTGTGCGAGCTCCTGAGTATGTTGAAACAGAGACGTTTTATGATCGTAGAGGGCATGCATTTTAGCCAGGCATTTTCTGTATAAACCTCTTGATTCTAATTGTGGAACAACAAGCTTAGGGCCACCTTGAAGGAATTCTAGGCATCAAGTAAGTGAGCAAGTTAGGAGGCCTGTGGGGGAATATTCTGAAACTGATCTGCATCTGCTTGTAAGGTTAATCCAAACATCTGAAGGTAAGCCTGGTTTAGGCTGCTGAAGATGAAGAGGGTGGTTTAAGAAAGATGACCCGCCATCACCTCTGTGGACAGGCAGGTGCTTCCCTACCAACAGCTGCAGCTGTGAGAGTGCTAGTCCAGGGAGAGCACCCCAGAGTGCCTGGAGGAGCACCCCAGAGTGCATGGAGGAGCATCCCAGAGTGTCTGGAGGAACATTCCATGTGCCTGGAGAAGCACCCCAGTGTGTGTAGAGAAGCACCCCAGAGTGCCTGGAGGAGCACCCCAGAGTGCCTGGAGAAGCACTCCAATGTGTCTGGAGAAGCATCCCAGAGTTCCTGAAGGAATATACCAGAATGCCTGGAGGAGCATCCCAGTGTGCCTGGAGGAGCATCCCAGCAAGCACTGATGTCTCCTTCAGGCCTCCCTGCTCCCACATGATCATGACAAGAATTCTTCTGCATCTGAGAGCTGCTGCTTACTGTTTCCTCTCTGACCAGCGCTCAGTCCCCAGTTCTCCCCCTTTGCTTCGACATCTCCATTTTTTTCGGTCTGCAGAAGTTTAAATAAGGGAATCATTTACAGGCTGTTTGCCCACAGGCATTGATCAGGGTGTTTTTATGTGTTTTCTCTAACGTACTTCGAGAATCCTCATGCTCCTGGAAACCACACTTCTAAGATGTATTTGTTCATAAGAGGTAAAAGTTTTTATGAAATACCAATAAAAGTCTTCTTGGAGCACCCAGATTTTTTTTAAGTTCCATTTTGAAACACAGGTAGGAAAGGAGAAGAGTAAGCAGATGGAAGAAATGGGTCAGAATAGGCAAGCTTGGTGATTTCATGAAATGAGACTGTTCAGCTGCCTCCAGCAATTGCCTGCTGTTGAGACCATGGGAAGGCACATAATCATGTCTAGTAACACAGCAGAGCCTTGTTGTGGCCATTAGGAGTATTCAAACAGTATTAATCTTGTGGGCTGGTCTTAGGGGTTCTATTGCTGTGATGAAACACCATAACCCAAAGCAACTTGGGGGCATAAAGGTTTATTTGGCAAAGGCTTCCATGTCATATATCGTCCATCACTGAAGGAAGTCTGGGCAGGAACTCAAGGACAGCAGGAACCTGGAAGCAGGAGGTGCTGCAGAGGCTGTGGAGAGGTGCTACTTACTGGTTTGTCCCTCATGGCTTGCTCAACCTGATTTCTTATAGAACTCAGGACCACCAGCCCAGGGATGGCACCACCCACAATGGACTAGACCCTGACTCATCAATCACCAATTAATAAAATACCTTACAGGCTTACCTACAGCCTAACCTTATGGAGACATTTTCTCAACTGAGGTTCTCTCCTCACAGCTGACTCTGGCTTGTGTCAAGTTGAGCAGAAACTAGCCAGGCCAGTCAGAAAACTGACTTAGTCGAAGAGCCTTTCTGTGACACTAGTGAGCTAGGTTTGCACAGCTGGATTTCTACTAACTGGCTTTAAAAGCGTTAGCATTATAGCTGTCCTTTTAAAAACCAATCTCTGTCGCATCTCAGACTATGTGTCTTACAGTTTTGAAAAGATTAAAAGATCTCCCTGAGGCATGAGTCATATCTATTAATATGTGTCATGGATCTACTAATTCTGAAGAATAATCAGACCTTGTTGTCTACCCATGTTTTGTGTGATTCATTCTTCATTTCCCAAAGTCTCTGCTTGGAGGTTTCACTTGCTTTGTTTCTGTTTCTTCCCATTCAGATTCTTGAAACCAGTTCCTTTTGTAAAGATCCGTCTTTCTTTTGATAGAAGTCACTGAATATTTCCTTGCAAGGCTCTCACCAAGCTCAGTAAATGAGTATCATTTGAGTGTCTACATCTGCTCTACTGCCCCCTGCTTGTCTGGTACTTCATCACTCAGCTTGCTGTAAAAATGGTTACTTCTTAAAACTATTTTGATCAAGACAATTAGAGTTAGTTTCTTGAATATGTATTGCTTGTTAAAATGTAAAGCACAATATAAGTTAATTTAACAAGTCAAGAATTTCATGGGATTGAAATTTCATGAGGCTTTATTAGCATTGCTCCCATTCTTTTAAAATTTACATTTACTAATTTTATACCTGTATATAATGAAATATGATCATCTGTATCCCCCATATCCCATCCAAACTCCCAATATCCCCCATCATGCCCTTCTTTCAATTGCATTTTTAAAAAATAACCCACTAAGTCCAGTTAGAGCTTATGCACCTAAGTGCATGGATGTGGACCACCCCTTGGAACATAGGAAACAGGTCAGTTGTCCCATCACCAATAAAGAATACTTCTTTCTCTCGGAAGCTATCCATTGCCCATTGCTATCCATTGCCCAGTAAGGGTGGGACCTGGAGATTATCTGCCCTTCTATGCCCCCTCTATGGTGGGATTTTTGGCTGGCTTAGGCTTGTGAGGGCAACCCCAGCTACTGTGAATTCATTATTGCAATGGCTGGCAGGTCCAGGGAGCAGCAGTTCACTTTGCCTCCATCCTCTGGTTCTTAAATCTTTTCATATCTCCCTTTGCGATGTTCCCCAAGCACTGGTGGCACAGGGCTAATACAAATGTCCCATTTCGGGGACTGAACACTCAGTCTCTTGACTGCTGTCCACTGAAAAAAGAAGCTTCTCTGAGCAAAGTCGAGAGCAGCCGAGGTCTATGGACATAAACATAAATATTCAGAAGGTACTTTGGCAAAGCACTAATAGCGGGTTCTACCCTAGCACCTAGGAACTCCCCAAAGTTTAGGGCTTTAGGTCAGGGTTATATATAGCAATAGGCATGAAATCCCCCTCCTGTGCATCATGTCTCAAATCCAATAACAAAGTGATTAATTATCCAATAATTGTTGGGTCACTTGTCTTAGTGAGGGTTTTTATTGCTGCGAAGAGGCACCAAGACCATGGCAACTCATAAATAAAACATTTAATTGGGGTGACTTGCTTACAGTTTCAGAGATTCAATCCATTATCATCATGACAGGGAGCATAGCAGCATGTAGGCAGACGTGGTGCTGGAGCTGAGAGTCATTACATCTTGATAGTCAGACAACAGAAGGTCAACTGTCATATAGAATAAAGCTTGAGAAAAAGATCTCAAAGACCACCCCGAGAGTGACACACTTCCTCCAACAAGACCATACCCACTCAAACAAGGCCAAACCTCCCAGTAGTGATGCTTCCTTTGGGGCCATTTTTTCCCAAACCACCACACCACTATTGTATCAGTTGGTACAATAAATATTGTAGCATTCACAACCCAGTATTGGGTAACACCATTGGCATCATCTTTCCCCCAGCAGCCTGCATGGCACCGTCAGGTACTGTGAGAGCTAGCTCATCATGGAGCAGGTTTTCTGGTCAGTTTGAAACTAATGTCTCTGTATCCTGCAGCAAAGCATGTGGTGTCTTAGTTTGTACAGATAAAAACACTGGTCTTGCCTCTGAATTTAAGATCAGACAAAAGTGAAAAACAGAATGGAAGAGATGAGCTGGATAATGAACTAAGACAAATTTTGCTTCTTTGATCACTTTCTTAACACTTAAATTGTGAGGATTTCTTTTTAGTTTATTTTAGATTCTCTTCAAAATACATAGTAAACTTACTGTTTTAACTTCATACAGTTTACTGCTTTAAGGTAGTATCTTCATAGAGAAAAGAAAGTAAGTTAATTCCCAGTGAGCAAGTAGCTATTATTTGCTGATATTATTTATTGATAAGTCAGCAGTCAGTCAGAATGTCTGATTGTATTTGAGCCTTTGCTCTTCCTGACGCTGTCTCCTTACCTTTGAATAATAAGTTTCTTCTTCTATGAGTTTAAATGTGGATTATTCTTGTTTGTCACTTGAATTATGCATCAATTCTTAGAACTCATATTCCCTGCTTACAAAAAAAAAAAACAGTTAGTGGCTCCTAATGTTAACCATGTCAGTCACATGTGAGTCTGCTAAGTTTCCTTGGTTTAAGTGATTTTATACCGAACATCTGAGTTCTAATCTTAAGGCGTTATAAATACTGGAGTCTGTCAGTACAAATGTCCATGTGTGAGTTTGGGCAAGTATATAAATATATATTTGTCTTATGAAGGAAGATCCTGTCATGTTTGTTTACTTATTTAATTTTTCTGTCCCAATCCTTGGAATTCTCCTCTTATTCTAGAATACAGAAAGAAACCTAAAAGTCTACTAATTGTTTAGGTTTTGCTATAAAGCTGGGTCTCCTAACATCTTCAATTGGTTTTATTGCTTGGTTTTATACACACACACACACACACACACACACACACACACACACACACATTTACCCTGCTATCAACACCGATGGATATACTTCCCTATGCAAGGCTAGAGAAGCTGGGTGGCCCACTAGTGTTTCATGGTAGTGTCTGATTGGATGATAACTCAGACTCATGATGACAGTCACTGTGTCTCTGGAACTTTCTGGGGTTTAGAAGCCATGAGCCCTACTCAGCAGTTCATTTTTTGGCAGCAGGCAATACTCTGTTTTCCTTGGCTTTTTCTCCCAGCAAGTACTATAAGCCCCCTGTCCTCACTGTGGGCTGATTACTCTCTTCTGTTCACTTGAGCTATAATTCAGTAGAAGCTATTTTTACCCTCAGAAAATGCAGATAAAAGTAGTGTAATTGAGAACACTGTCTTCAAGTGCAAATGGCTAGAATTTCATGTACTAAGTTGGATATGGACTGGCCTGGTTGTCCTTATAGGCAACTCACTGAAATTAAAGGTTAAGAATGTTTTTGTTTGTTGTTTGTTTTTCTACTTTTTGAATTGCACCACCATTAAGGCTAACGGTTCATTAGGAGATAATGATTTTGTCTCTATAGAAAAAAAATCAAACTTAAAAGTAACCACTTACATAGACACAATGCACTTAATGTGTGTCTTAATTTATTCAGGTGATATGAAGGAATTCCATTACATTCACATTTAACAGAAATATCTTTCAAGTATATTCCTTTTTGTGTATGTGTTTAGTCAATTGCTATCCAAACAGTTTCAGAAGAATCATGTTGAACCTGACTGGAGATAAACAATGGTTATTTAGATTTGGTCCTTATAATTTGAGACCTTCGGAAAAATGACACCTCAAGCAAAATGACTCCTTGCTTTAGCAAATCTTTTCCGTATTGATGGCATGTAAATGGGATGAGTAGATATTCTGACTTTTGTAGTGTTTTGTGGTAGATGGTTGTCTAGACCAGCATTGGGGGATGAAATAGAGCTTAGCTTTGCTGGAAGAGTATTGACCTTCACAAGCCCTGGGTCCCTTTCAGGGAGTGGAGATGGAGGAACTATGTGACAGCCACTATACAACCAGTAAAAAAAAAAAATGAAACTATACTACAAATAATCTGTTGTATTTCAGGTCCTCCGGGGAAACGAGGGAAGAGAGGCCGAAGAGGAGAGTCTGGTAAGTGAATGCCTCATGTTACTAAAGTTTTGGTGCAGTAGTTATGGGTTTTCCCCTTAACCAATGGCACTATTTCCTTGTTGGAAGGTGTGAAATGTTTGGCACTTCTAATCTAGATTTTGAATTTAGGAATAGACCCTAATATCAACAAACTCCAAGAAGGAAGTATTGGCAAACTGTTGTCCATTATGGTTTGCTAACTACAGACTCTCCCACCTGCTGTTCTAGCTTGCTTGGCCATCAATCTGGCCTGTGTTCCTTTTGGGGATTCTCACCCACACGTGGTATGGCAACATCGCCATGTGTCCTCTCTCTGGGTGACCAGCTGGGGAGTATTTATCTGTCTTAGCACTCTAAGGAGGACACACTGGAAAGTTCTGTTATTTTATCCAGTGGGCATAGTATGTCATACTGCTCCACCGTTCTTACTGACTCTAGGGTGTCTCCTGCTACAGCCACAGAGCTCCAGTGGTTAGAGCAGTATCCTTAGTCTGTCTGGGGTTTCTGTGATGTCATTGCGGAAAGGGGACAGTTGACTGATCTGGCCATGGCTATTACAACCGTTTCTCCTGACTCTCACTTCAGTAGTTTGCGCTTTCAGGACAAATATCTATAGGTAAGGTAAAATAGAAAGGGCCAAATTAAGATATTTCTGAAACTAAGGTATAGCAACAAGGGAGGTCAGTTACTGCTCTTACTCTAAGAAGTCTGAGATTTTAGAATAGTCAATAGCCATGAGCTATGTCTTATGAGGACATCAGCTCTTCCTTTCATGGTGGGATTTTCCATTGTCTAGTGTTAGTTTTTTTTTTTTTAATCAATATTTAAGGCAATCACTGACCAGGTGTTGAAATAGTAGAGCCGTCGCTGTCAGGAAGACCAGGCAGTGGGCTGAATCTGGGATATTCCATTTCCCCTTTCCCTTTCAGAAAAGATGAGAACATGAAAGGAATTGTGAAAATGCATTAGCTGGGAAGAGCAGCTGCTGGTTCCCAAGTATTCACAAAAGCTGGCCTTGGGCCACCCTGAATCTGGATGGCCGGGCAGAGTTCATGATAAAGTTCTTTAAAAATTAAACGTTAAGGTTAGCATGCAGAGCAATGGGACTTGTCACTTTTGCATCTTCATACATACGTGTTTCGACAGTTCTCATTTGTCTGACTCCACCAATCCCTGCCCCACCTCATGCTTCCAGCACTCCAGCTGGTCCCCTTTCTCCCCCCTCCCCAAGTAGTCTGGAAGGAAAAGAAATGATAAAGCAATCACCAAAGTAATCTTCTTCAAAGATTGAGGGGGAGGATGAAAATTGTGTCCTTGTGCAAAGTTCTATAGACAAGCTAAAAATCACCTTCCAAATGCCCAGTCACCGAGAGTTGGCGTTTAGAGCATATGGGGCGTGAAATACGGAAATGCTCTCAGTGTTTGCCTGGGCTCTGGTTTAAAGAAACCTACAGAGACGCTGGGCCTGGGCTTTTTAGGTATTGACGGAAGAGTTGAAGGAAGGACGCTTTTCAAGGAAAGCCTTCAGCCGATGATAGGCTTTGCTGATTTGACTGTTTATCAAGCTCGGGTCTCTGGAGTAGCCTTCAAAGGCAGTCAAGATTCTCCCGGCTCATATTTTACTTAGACTCGAATGTATTATGCGGTTTTATTTCAAGTTCACAGATCTCTCATACGCACATTAGTAGGCTTTGGAGAACCCGAAAGTTTGTCCAAATTCTATGCACAATTTGTGTTTGGGCATAAATTTATTTTTTCTGTCATCTCCAAGCCTGTGAAGTAAAGAAAACATTTAAGAATCACTGTGTTGTAAGTCCCCTTTGTATCCTTAGTATTGTGTTGGTGTTTATAAGGATTTGTTATCTATTAATTAATTTTAACATTTACATTCACTAATTTCTCTTTCTCTCTTTTTCATCCCCCCCCCATCCTGCCCCACAGGTCCTCCTGTAAGTATAGTCTGATGAGTTCGGCTCTTTCTACATTAACCAGGATCCACGTATGTTAAAACCTTGTTAAAAACAGATATGGTTGAAGCTTCATTTAGGAAAATGTGATTGACCTTTTACGAATGTTTAAATGTGGAAAATGATTTCTTTACTAGAAAATTTTGGGTCATGTGCTATTCTAGAATGCAATTTTGGGGGTGGGCTTTATTTTTTTTATGTTGTCACACACTGATTATTCTCTTGAGTCTTCGGGGTAACACATGAAGCCCCAGATTTTGAGTCTTTTTCCTGGAATCCTGAGGTTTCTTTTGCACGCAGGTCTCCCAGCTATTTCACACTTCTTTTTCCATCTGTTTAAACTCGTGTCTGAGATATTTGGATTTGCCAGTCCACCAAATGTAGATGGCAACATGATCATGGAAGCGATACCCCCTGTGCGCCGGCCAGGGCCGGTCCTCCCTTCTTAGGCAGAACTCCCTTTGAAGTCGGCTGGAGCCCTGCCTGCATAAGGAGCCTGAGAAGCAGCCCTTGGAGAGTTTGTGCTCCTTTCTTTCCCTGCGTAGGTCATAGCTGTGGCATTCCAGACCGCGTTGCACTCACAGGAATAGATTATCTTGTCAGCTTTGGGCTCCATGCATTTTTGAGTAATATCCTGGCTATCTGCTGTCTGACCCCGGTGTTTATACTGTGCACCGGGCCTTTTCAGTAGCAAGGATCGTTAGCCTTGAGATAGTTTCTCATCCCGGATTCTACACTGCCGATTTATCTGAGGCCAGCACAGTCCAGCGAGAGGGATTAACACACACTTGTTGTCTTGTTCAGAGGAAGCATTGGCTTCTAAATATCTTTTGCAGTCTTCCTGCCATGTTGAAGGATGGGCCATGAATCATGTTTGCAATGATCTCGCTTCTGTGACTGACTTATCTGCTCTTGCTCAATGCTAAGTAGACAGCATGGCCCAGATCTAGAAGCCTTGACTCTGCCTTCGTATTTAAGTGCCTGTCTTTAAAACTTAAAACATGACTGCCCCTGAGGAAGCTCCCAAGGTTACCAGGGGAGTAACATGTTCAAGGTTTCTTTCTGTGGAGTTTGTGTTTGTCAATCAGACCAAGAAGTTAATTCCCATGTCTGCAAGGGTGTTACCTTTAAGGATCAGGTATTTCTTCCCTAATTCTTTACAACAGCATGTAGCATGTTACCTTTGTTTACTTGGGCTATTTCTTAGCCCAGATTTTTCTGCTATAAGATTTCGTGTATCTTTTCTTCTGTATAGAAAAAAAGAAAGAAAGAAAGAAAGAAAGAAAGAAAGAAAGAAAGAAAGAAAGAAAGAAAGAAAGAACTGATTAGGTCTCAACTCTCTGGTGTGCAATTGTCTAGGCACTTTGTACACCAAATTGCATGCTTGTTCCTGCCAGCCCTCTGGTATTGCTAGCCCCATTGTCCAGTGATGACGCCTAAGATTCATTGAGGTTAATTCCACAAGGCTGCCAAGGGCTTGTGAAGTTAACATTCAGTTGGATACATCTGATTTTATATAATTTCAGCTTCATACTTAATTCTTTATGAATGCTAAGTGTGTTATAACACAGACCATTGTTGTACAAGTTAGGTAGCCCTGGCATTAATAATTACGTACAATACAAGCCTGATAAGTCAATGTAAAATGGCCACATCATAAAACAAGTGTGACCGCCCCCCCCCATCCACTCTATCTAGACTTCTTTTCAAACACGCCATGATGAGTGCAGCAAACTACTTCAGCAACATACGTTATGACCCTGTGTTTTCTTGCTAAGTAAGAGATAGTTCAATTTGGTCACATGGGGATCAGATGAGAAGTAGTTTAAAGGAGAAATGTCCCCCCACAGGCTCAGGCATTTGCACACTTTCTCCCCAGCTGGGGGCACTCCTTGAGGAGTTAGAAGGTACAGCTTTGCTGGAGGGAGTCGGACTGCCTACTTCCACCACGCCTCGCCGTAAGATGAACTCTGATCTCTCTAGAACTATAGTTCAGGATAAACTCCTTCCTTAAATCCCTTTTGGTCCTGGTGTTTTATCCCAACAATAGACAAGTAGCTGGTACTCTAGTAGTCGGAAGAAAAGGGTAAGAAAAATACATAAACTATGCAACCTCTTGTAATGCGATGGGGTTGTATCTTCTTGCTTGTGTTGCTATGCCTGGGGCTCTTACGATTAAAATGATCTCATAATGAAATTCTGTTGAGCCCCTCATTTTTTAACCCCTGTCCAGGATTTCTAAGAAGTATCTGCCTTCCATCTAATTTTCCTTTGGAATAGGTAGCTGTATAGGCAATTACTATGGTCTGAATAAATATTAATGAATAGTGGCACTGTTATGATCAGACAGACTTCCTATCGATGTACTTCCTATCTACAGACACATCCAACTATCAGCAATTTTCATGTCTGGTGATCTTATTATATTTTCTATTTTAAGCATCATTTTCATCTTACATCTGGGTCTATCTTTTCCATGATTAAAGTCTGAAATCCATGAAATCATAGTTTTAGAAAAGTTTCATTTCCCGAATTTGTGTCCTTAAAATGTGCTCAGCTGTCTCCACATGTATGAAACTACTTCCCATGTGGATCTCAAGGTGTGTTACCATCTTAAACACAAGGGCCTTCATCTTCCTTCTGTTAGTTTTCATCTACTCCGATAAGATTATGGTCTTGCTTCTGCTGGGCAACCCTTGGCACAAAACCTATGTTTTTGAGGTCCTCCAGGACTCCAAGAGTCTTTCTTACTGGCCTCCTAGGGGGCTGGAGCTCCTTGTGAACAGAATGCTGAGGCGTGGCCTTGCATCCAGCTCTACATTTTCCTGTCCTTTACTTTATTTCATTGTCAGAGATACTCAGTCAGTAGAAAGGGCAGCACTGGGCACACTGCCGCGATCCACAATGTGCTGACTGACCCAGGGGAGGACGCCGTATCTCACTGTCTTTTGTTCTTGCTAGAACCTAACTGTTTCTTGTTACCCTCTTGTAGTAATGTTCTCAGGATGAGAAGAACAAAATAAAAAACATACCTAATCATGAAATTTATCAACTTTTCATTTTTACTTTCATTTGATGTATTTTGGAAAACTTGGCTCTCACACACTAGAATGTGTGGGTACGCATAATCACAGGCTTTCCTTGTCAGTGTCTGTGTTTTGTATACTGAGGTTATTTATAATTTAAGGCTTGAAACGCAACTTGAATTAGATCTCACATATCAATTACTCCACAGTAAGCTGTTAAGCCTTAATCCATTTTGACAAAAATATTTATGAACAGCTGAAATAGAGCCATTTTATGATTATAAATGTGATTTGTCTGCTTTTCTATTCATCTGCTTTTCTATCTGCTCATGAAGGTATCATTGTAGAATCCCGCTCCAAGGAACTTCATGCAGGTGCTTTAGGCATCGAGCTCTGATAATACTACTATATTCACTTGAGTGATGTGTCTGACCATTGTGTTTCCTAGCTATGAAATTATACTTTCTGATTTAGATAGCTTGTGTGTGTGTGCACATGCTATGTGTGCAGATAATCTATATGTCCATGAATGAAGGCCAGAGGCTGACATGAGGCATCTTTCTCCATTGCCGTCAAGCTGGATTTTGAGACAGGGTTGCTCACTCTGCCTGGAGCTCACCAGTTTGAGCTGCCCATTAAGCTCCAGGAACTCGTTTCTCTGCCCCTCCAATGGGATGGTTATCCCACCCCCATGCCTTTTAAAGTGTGTTGTGGAATCCAAACTCTGGTCCTTGGACTTAACAGCAAGCATTTTGCAATTGAACCATCTCCAGCTCCCTGTTGTGTGTGATATATATATATATATATATATATATATATATATATATATCCTGAGAATAACATCAGGATTTTTAAAATGAGCAAATGTCTCTCCCAGTCTTACAGTCTATCCTTCTGTCCAGGCGGAAGTCCCACTCACATATCCACAGGTCATAGAATCAAGCCTGTCTAATAGCTATAGCCAGAGAAAGAGTCAGGAGACCTCTTTGTAACTGACAGTCTTACTTGCATGGGTCCACCAAACCCTATAATTGCTCTTGATTGACAGAGATATGATGTTATTGTTGGTCGCTTAAACCCTCTGAGGTGTGAAATCCGATGCTGTTGCACAGCCTCTTTTGTTCCTCCACCTTCAGCAATTGTCAACTCAGTTTGAACGTTAGAATCTTGCTGACAGATGAGTGAGGCAGACCAAGCCAAGCTAAGCTTACTGTGCTGGTTCTGTGGTGGATGAATTAGGAAAAGAAATCTCTGAAGAACTTTAAGAGGCAAAAACTCTGACATCCGTACTTCATAATGAAGAAACAACTTCGGATTTCTCATTCGAGAGTAATTCTTTTCCAGATATCAGTACAGCGATAACAACAACTCATGTTTCCACCATTGCAGGCATCAGTTTCCATATTTGTGACCAAGACTGGCTCTACCCATTTCACAAAGGGAGAAACTGGGGGATGGGCCCATCACATAACTTGTCCTAGAGTGTCCATCAATCATGAGACAGAAGTAGAATTTGAAGGTCTATCTCTCTTCAAAACTCTTTTCCCTCCATGTTGCCCAAAGACATTTTCAGGCAAGTTGAGTTTTAGTGTAACTACCTTCTCTGAAGTAGCATCCTTGTTGTCCCTTACTCTCCCTGTTGCCTTGTATCGATCGCATTAAGTACTTTCTAGAACACACTTAGTCACTCGTGTTCCCCATATGCACACTCAGCTGCCATGTCCCCCATATGCACACTCAGCTGCCATGTCCCCCATATGCACACTCAGCCACCCATGTCCCCCATATGCACACTCAGCCACCCATGTCCCCCATATGCACACTCAGCTTCCCATGTCCCCCATATACACACTCAGCTGCCCATGTCCCCCAAATGCACACTCAGCTGCCCATGTCCCCCATATGCACACTCAGCTGCCCATGTCCCCCATATGCACACTCAGCTGCCCATGTCCCCCATATGTACACTCAGCTGCCCATGTCCCCCATATGCACACTCACCTACCATGTCCCCCAAATGCACACTCAGCAGCCCTTGTGCCCCAAATGCATGCTCAGCCACCCATGTCCCCCATATGCACACTCAGCTGCCATGTCCCCCATATGCACACTCAGCTGCCATGTCTCCCATATGCACACTCAGCTGCCATGTCCCCCATATGCACNGCACACTCAGCTGCCATGTCCCCCATATGCACACTCAGCTGCCATGTCTCCCATATGCACACTCAGCTGCCATGTCCCCCATATGCACACTCAGCAGCCCTTGTCCCCCATATGCACACTCAGCTGCCCATGTCCCAAGCAAATCTAGATCCTGTCACATTGACAGTGAACTCTAACCATCACCTTTAGTGACCACTCTTTTCCCTCTAATAGGACACTGTTGGTGATTGAAGATAAAACCATATGCCTTGTAGGAGGTGGTATCAGTAAAAACTACCTGGGTAGCTAGATAACCAATATTCACTGTAGCAATCCAAAGGAACAAAAACACAGGCAGTTAATTTATGTTTAATAGCTTCTTATTGGTAGAGTTAGAAAAATGGGAACAGTCTTATTTTGTGTCTTAGTTAGGGTTTCTGTTACTGATATAAAACACCATGGCCCACATGAACCTGGGAGAAGAAAGGGTTGCTTTTATATTAGAGCTTGTAGTCCATAATCCAGGAACAATTTGGCAGCAACTCAAGGCAGGATCCTGGAGACAGGAACTGATGCAGAAGCCATAGAAGGGTACTGCTTACTGACTTGCTCCCCATAGCTTGCCCAGCCTGTTTTCTTACACAACCCAGCATCACCTGTCTCTGGGTAGCACTGCCCACAGTGGTCTGGACCCTCCCAAGTCAATCATTAACCAAGACAATACCCCACAGACTTGCCTACAGGATAATCTTACGGAGGAGGCATTTTCTCAATTAAGATTTCTTCTTTCCAAATGACCCTGACTTGTGTTGAGTTGATACAAAAACTAACCCATACATTTTGGTCTCCTGTATATGTGTTTGCCTCCTGCAACATAAAATGAAAAAGGAGGCCACAACTATGACTCTTAAGGTAAGAACCCAGCTTCCCCCCCACCTTTTTATGAGTGGTTCAGGTTACAGATAGCAAAGTTCAGCTCCAATTTGTTTACATGATTTCTGTGCTCTTCTTTATGTAGGCTATAGTACCAGAGAAAGCAGATCTTTGGAACTGTGGAAGTGGCATAAAAGACTATAAACTCATATTTAAGCTGAGATAAATCAGGGTGGAGTGTGTGTGTGTGTGTGTGCGCGCGCGTGTGCACACGCACGTTTTAATGAGGAGGAACAAATAGATTTATAAGTATCAGCAGTATTTTTCTTTGGAACTTTGTGTTTTCTATGTAGTATTCATGCATACTATTTGAGAAAGGCAATAGATTTGATATCAAATAAGAATTGAGAGCTTACTGGTTTGCAACAATGCATATTTGGTCCTTGTATATGGTATGGGGCTGTGCTTCTTACAGGGACTCAGACCAGCGGAGACTCTGTCATCTTCACAATATATCCCAAGGTTCCCTGTGGTTGGACAGAAGATGAAGAAAGAGAGCTGAGGGTCAAGTGAGGGATGCTCCACACCAGCACTAGAAATGCAGGATGCTTTTTATCACGTCATCACTTCTCCCCAGAAACATAACAAGGGTCCAGTCAGTCGCCCACATAACTGCAGGGGATGTAGAGAATGGTAACTGGATTCAAAAGAAAAGCTAAACAAATCAGGAAAGAGGAAAAGGGGGGGCGCTAAAAGAGTGATCCTGTTAAGTTAAACCATGAGTAGGAGAGCAAGGCAGTCATACCTCTTTTTTTTTTTCTTTTTTAAGTTGTGGAGCTCAAACCCAAGGCCCTACCTCACTCTTGGCAAGAGCTCTAGTGTAGAGCCACATATACCCCAAGCTCATTCAGAATTCCTAAAGACATTTAAAAAGGAAACCTGTCAGATAGCGGGAGTCCATGCATACCATACCCTTCTGACAGCGAAGCCACCAACAGATGAGGTGTCCTGTTGCCTCTTCCCGTTTTGCTTTCTTGTCACCAGATTCTTGTCACATGACTGAGTTCCTAGGACCGTCTACTAGAAGACATGTAGATACCTCGTGGGACAGATTAGGGAAGTGACGTTGTGATTTGTGCAGTAATAACTATCAGTAGCAAGAGAGCTGCTTTAGAATTGAATGCCCTTGCAAAGCAGCCTAGACACGTTTTGGAAGTAATATTTTTAACAAGGTTGAATGAGTGACTTGAATGATTGTTGCTCCCCGTGAGCGGTTCGGCATTAATAATACCCAGCAGTGTGTGCATGTAAGGGGATCTCAGTGCCTCCATTTTTCCAGAGCAGCTGCTTAAAATGCTGGGATTGCCCTGCACAAAGAATGGCACCCGATTCCACAGACTCTATGAAGCACCCGCTCCCTCCCCACCACCACACACATTTGACCAAAGTTAACTAAATATAATATTCATCTGGATAGTGTCCATAGGACTCTAAAAGGAAAATATTCTCCTCCTTTCATAATTAAATAAACTTCACTTCTGTCTGGTAGAATTAAGAAAAAAAATCAGGTCATGAAACCTGGCATTGCGGGTTTCTTAAATGTTCATTACAAAATTATTAATGATTTTAATACACATTTACTTTCACAAATCCTCCTGCTTGTGGTTAAAATAAAACTTCTTGTTTTATGCCTTCTAATGTCACAAAGCTGTTCACAAAGTATGTACTTCTAATATTTGTTTCTGAGGAATTATTAAAAAAATATTTCTTCATGGTCAAAACAGACACAAGGATGTAGGGGCAGAAGGATGCCACAAGACTGTTGATAGCTTCTTTAAAAGATAGCATAGTGCTGATGACAACTTATGCTGGAGAGGCTGTGGGGTAAAGGGGACACTCCTGTGTTGCTGGTGGGAGTGCAAACTGGTACAGACCCTTTGGATGTCAGTGTGGCGATTTCTCAGAAAATTAGGAAACAACCTTCCTCAAGACCCAGCAATACCACCTTGGGGTATATATCCAAAGGATGCTCAATCGTACCACACGGACATGTACTCAACTATGTTCATAGCAGCTTTGTTTGTCATATCCAGAAACTGGAAACAACCTAAATTCCCCTCGACTGAAAAATGGATAAAGAAAATGTGGTACATTTACACAATGGAGTACTACACAGCAGAAAAAAATAATGACATCTTGAAATTTGCGGGCAAGTGGATGAATCTAGAAAACATCATATTGAGTGAGGTAACCCAGACCCAGAAAGACGAATATCATATGTACTCACTCGTAAGTGGTTTTTAAACAGAAAGCAAAGAAAACCAGTCTACAAATCACAATCCTAGAGAACCCAGACAACAATAAGGACTCTAAGAGAGACTTACATAAATCTAATCTACATGGGAAGTAGAAAAAGACAAGGTCTTCTGAGTAAATTGGGAGCATGGGGACCATGGAAGAGGGTTGAAGGGGAGGAGAGAGGAAGGGAGGGGAGCAGAGAAAATTGTATAGCTCAATAAAATCAATAATAAAAAAGGCATACACACAAAATTTAAATCTGGCAGTACATTAATGAGATTAAGAAAAGAATTGAGGGGAAAGAGTATGATAAGGATCTATTCTGTACTAAAGGTAATGCTTATATTTTTAATATTAAATGATTCAGTTAAGATTTATTGAGAAAAAAAGATTCAAGTGGATCTTTTAGAATTAATTTGGAATGGGGAAAGCAATTGCAACCAGAAGCCTAAAGGAAAAGTCTAAAAACATTGATCTGTTTATGTATAAGTTTGTAATTGTGGCAGCAACATAATAAATGCCAGAAGAGAACCTCCAGGAGAGACATTTGTAGAACATCAGCCAGGAGATTTATTTATGTAACATAAAAATGACTTGAATAAAGGAATATTTAAAAAATAAGCTTAAAAAAAGAAAAGATAGTGTAGTGGTTCATTTATGAAAACTGTCCTGAGCATCCAGGGTTTGGCTTCTTCCCCTCTGCTGTGTACCAGGGGTAAAATGGCAAGTAAGACCTTAGAATCCAGTGGAGAACAAAATACAGTGATTTGATGGGGCGGGGGAGGGGGAATGCAATATTACAGGGGAAAAGCAGTATGATGGGAAAGGGGGTCTATTCGCAACACACCCAGCGAGATAATAGCAGGGAAGAAAACAGTCCAGACTGAGCAGCCAGGGATTATCTGGATCTGGTCAAGGTGATCATCTTCCATGTGATTTCCTTCAAAGAATTTAACTTTTAAAAGTCTTTAGGTAGAAGGAAGAATGACATCTGTGACAACAAAGAACACGTGTGCTTAGTGAGGCTGGAGCCCAAGGAGGGAAAGCGCGAGGACCCAGGCCTGAGGAAGAAGGGACAACAGAGGACCCTGCATGCCAGGCTAAGGTGTTTGCCTAAAGCTGTGCAGTCTTCAGAGGGCTTAGCCAGAGCAGGCATGGCCAGAGGGAAATGACCTGAGAGAGGAGAAATGGCAGGGAAGACATTGCTTAGGGAGATACGGGGTGGGGCAGGTTTAGGTGGCATTACCAAGGCAGACATGCTGACTGTGTGGCCAGAACGAGTGGGGAGGAGGAAGGAAATACTGTGCAGGCTACTGGGGTAGAACAAAGAAGGAAAGGTCTGAGTCATGCTTTCTTTGTTGTGGCAGATATAACTGGCAGGTATCACTAATTGGGAATTCTTAATTTTTGTAAATTTTCAGAGATTTTACTTTGATAGAAGAGAGGATATGGCAGATGTGGTGGCTCATGTTTATTTTCAACTTGATTTCATCTAGAATAACCATAGGAAACATGGGCATGTCTGTGAGGGCATCTCCAAGAAGGTTTGAGTAAGGTTGGAGGAATAGTGCCATTGTGGGTGGCACCATTCCCTGGGCTTAGGTCCCCGCCTGAATAAAGTGGAGAGATGAGCTGAGCCCCTGTGTCTCTCTGCTCCCGGATTGTGGATGCAATGTGACACTCTGCCTTCTTCAAGGTAGACTGTACCTTCAAACAGTGAATCAGATTAAACCCGCTCCTGTAAATTGCTTTTATACAATATTGCCACAGCAATGCGAATATTGTAGTTTAGAACAGCAGTCCACAGCACGGCAGCCAGGCGGAGAGCATTGTCTTTGCTAGGATGCTTTCTCATTTTTGTCCTTCTGCTTCATCGGGGCTCCCAGCCTATGGGATGGATGGCCCATATTCAGGGAAGACCTCCATCCGGGCTCCCAGCCTATGGGATGGATGGCCCATATTCAGGGAAGACNGCCTATGGGATGGATGGCCCATATTCAGGGAAGACCTCCATCCGGGCTCCCAGCCTATGGGATGGATGGCCCATATTCAGGGAAGACCTCCATCCGGGCTCCCAGCCTATGGGATAGATCGTCCATATTCAGGGAAGACTTCCATCCGGGCTCCCAGCCTATGGGATGGATGGCCCATATTCAGGGAAAACCTTCCCCTTCTGGTTAATCCTCTCAGAAGCACTTGCACAGACAAAACCCACAAAAGCTGTGCTTTTCTAATCTAGGCCGATTTCCTCAAGCTGGGCTGACGTGGAGGTGATCCAGGGCTTCACCTGAGATAAGGCACCTGGAAGGTTTGTGGCTTTATAGAGTATGGGTGAAAGAGGGTCTGGGGGAATAAGTTAAAGATCACTCCCCAGAGAGAGCAGAGGAGGGCATAGCAACAGCTCCTCAGGAGAAGCAGCCTTTTTGGAGACACATATTTCTGTTTCTATTGTTTTGAGTTTGGGCAATTGGAAAGGTATCAGAGCAGAGGGACTTACCAAGTTCAAGAGGTGCCAGCTCTTGTTTTAACCAAACGTGACGGTTTGCTTGGGCATTTTTCTCTGTGTGCTGGAGCTCGGCCATGGTTGGAGTACACCTAGTCCTGCAAAATGGATAATGAAATCGGAATCAAAGGAATAGATGCAGTCTAATAGAAGGGAGCTTGGTGACACTTTTAGAATTTTCTGGAGAAAAAGATTCTGTGGGAAACTAAATAGAGCTATTGTGTGGAAGTGACTTACGAAGCTGTGGGGGCTAGCAAGTTGAAAATCTGGAGACTTGTCATCAATGGCCCGGTGTGCATGCTGTTTGGGGGAATCCAGACTCGGTTCTTCCTGCTTGCCCAGCAAGTTTCTTTACTAACTAGCCCGTCTTCCCAGAACCCTCAGACGGGATTTCTACATTTCTTAAGGTAGCGGGGTTTTTTGTTTGTTTGTTTTTGTTTTTTCTTTTTTTTAGGGAACCTTGACTTCTGCCATTAAGACCTTTAATCGGTTTGACGCCTACCCACCTATTGAGAGTAGTAAGGTTTACTTACTCAGGGTCTATGATCACATCTTAGTAAATGTTTTCACAGCAGCACCTAGCCGGTGTTTGACCAAATGACTGAACTCCTGCCTGCCAGTGTAACACACAAACAAATTAATCATTGCTGTGCCCATGTCTCCACCTTTAAAACTTCTTCTCAGGCCTCAAACTGAACATACACCTGTGTCTTGTGTGGCTTTCTTCTGTCACTGTAAACCCTTCCTCTGCCTTCCGTGATGCCTTGACTTAGCCCAGCTTTCGTACTCTATGTTAATGACCTTCAACTATGACTGGCAAGTGTAATACACACATGCGACTCGGCAAGCATTCTTGGCTAATAAAGCAATGTATTGTTGGATGTTAGATACCAGACGCCCTCTACATAAATTTTTATATATATATATATATATAAAACATTTAGAATTAAGTTCTACAGCATGTTCATGTTCACTTAGATAATCAACAGTAGCATGCTCTTTCATTTGACCCATGACCTCTCCAATTATAGGTTTTTGACCGGATGTGTAGCTCCAGATGTGTATGCCCACCAATCCCATAGTAAAGCAGTTGGTTAGCCCCAGTCTAGTTGTTCCATGATTGCTCCCATGGCTGTATCTTGTCTGTCAGGTTAGTATACTTGCAAGGATAATGTTAACTGGGTGACCCACTTGGTGAATTTTCACCCCACACAGCCTCCACAGCATCCTTTGGTGCCAGAAGCACTAGCCGTGACTCTACTTCTCTTCAAGGGAGAAAGAATTAGAGTACATGGCTTCCAAGTGACATACGGATAACAATGGCTAGGATGCTCATATTTGATCTCTTCATTGTGAATAAATCACATGTACCCTTTTTAGAGAACGGTGACAAGATGGTCTCTCCTACATGACACATTTCAAGATTGAGCATTCCTGTACAGCTGGCATTTGGAAACTCATGCTTAAGAAGGTGGAGGTGACTGCGGTTCTGCTGTGCAGAGGCCACATGATGGGGCAGGATAAAGGCAGCTCTAAAAGAGCAGGGGCTGGCCAGGGAAGGAAGGCATCATTACGAGGTACCAGCAGATGCTGTACACTAAGCCAGGGCTGCCTTTTCCCAACACGGCCCGATTGTGTACTCCATCTCCTTCCTCCTGGCCCAGGACTCATTCCACCTCCCTGTGTTCTGCGGGCAGAGGAGAAACCTAGCGGCATTACCCACAAAGTGGCTGAATCACCATTTCCTTCTGTGAATACATAAATGAAATCCACATTTGTATAACAAGCCCACAGGAAAAAAAAGGAGGCGAAGGTTTGGCAGGCACGGTAGAAACCCAATCTGGAAACTACAAATTTAAAAACAATTATTTTAAATTTCATATCACAGACTTCCTTTCAGGGGCTTCCGTTCACTGCTTCTATATTAGGATATCCTTTTGGGAGTGGAAACAGAAGCATTTCAGAGCTTTGTGCTGCCCAGAGCCCGTGGATTTTATAGGCTACATGAAAGCACATTTGAGTCCCGTAGTGCAGATACAGGCCTTGAGTCTGATATATAATTTCATTCAACAGTCGTAGACATATATACACGGTCTATTGATTTGCAGTTTGGGAACAATTTCAACTTGCTTGCTTTCAGAGAGTATTATTAATAGCCAATGGCATACAGGTTCAGGCTTTTTCACAGGTGAGAGGGGAAGTTGAAAGAACAGGCTACAGAGTGCTCTGTGGGCCCCCCAGATAATTTACTGCCTGTCTGTGGTAATGGCTGAATGTATATACCTTTCACCATATGTAGCCTTTCTTTTAGACTCCTAATCCGTGGCACAGAATAGGAACCAGTTTGTGAAGAATTCTCCCTTGGAGTGGAACTAATTAACTTGGCTGGTTCCTTTCAGATGCTTTAACTATTACCCAACATGCCCTAGGAATATCCCTGGATAGGAAATGACCTAAACTTCCACTTTCATTGGTGGGGATTATATATTCGGATATTCGAATGCCCCCTCCACCCCCAGCCAACCATCCACTTTGCATATTAAAGTTAATCTTCTAACCCTTGAATAGCCACGCCCAGTGAGCCAGCATGGCCACTTCATACAGCCTTGCACATTATAAGGCATGAGTTGAAAAAGAACTGTTTCCGAATTTGTGTATTGTACACTGGTTTGAGAGTCCTATGGAAGATGGGGATTTATTCACATTGCTGGCCCCTGGTCCCCTGGGTTTCATTTGTTAAGAATGTTATTTTCCCATAGGCATTAGCTTCCCTTTTTGGAAGGGAAATGCCCCTTCCTTTAAAACTTAAGTTTAGTGATGTTGATAGAATTCAGAAGAGAGCTTGATGATCATACAACAGCTGATGGCAATTTCAGATCCCTGGAAGTTTTTGAGCAAGATGAAAAATTGCTTGAGTTCATATCAAATATCATAATTTATAGGAAACTAGTTATAGAAACGCATAGTTCCTATAATAGGAAGTCTCCTATGTGCAGGTATCTAATAAAAAACACAAGGCAAATGAGCTAGGACCTGAATCAATGTGAGGGTGGGGGTAAGATTTTATTTTGCTATTAAAAACATACTTAAAGAGCAGGAAGTTCTCCCCTTTTCGCTTCCAGAACTTCCAGTACTTTCTAAAAGTCTGACAATACACTTTTATATTAAAGCACATAATTTCCTAGGACTCTGTTCTGTTAAAAATAGGAAGTAGAAAGCTTTCACTCACATCACTATTACTGGAAATTCATTCATTCTATTGCTATAATGGGTAGTGGCAACCTATAAGTAGTACCTTGTGGGACTTCCAGTCATTATAACACATTCACTACAACACCAGCAGTTCAGCCTTCATGGACATATAGGCATCGATCTGGGCACTGTTTGAAAACAGTCAAGGGATGGCTTTCATTGGGTTTCTGTTTGAAGACTGGAGTCAGCATCCTTTCAGGATTGAGGTGTTTCTCTGCTGCCCCATGTTTTCTTAGGCTGGCAGGATATATGAGAGATGGCCAACTATAAAATCATTGTGATAAATCTCTCATAAGAAGACAACTATTGCTGGGCGGTGGTGGCGCACGCCTTCAATCCCAGCACTTGGGACGCAAAGGCAGGTGGATCTCTGAGTTTGAGGCCAGACTGGTCTACAAGAGCTAGTTCCAGAATAGGCTCCAAGGCTACAGAAAAACCCTGTCTCAAAAAACCTAATATATATATATTTTTTTATATTTATATAAAACTATTAAATGTTTTCAATTTGCTTTATTCTGTGAATGGTATCTAAGTAGCCTCTTAAATTATAGATGTCCAAACTACCTACTTTAACATTACAACTAAAACCAGCTAAAGGTTTTATTCCATCCACTACAGCTACCATTTGGAGCTCAATAGATAATTATTTAAATGTAAATACAATTTTAGCTCCATGCTTAAACATCCAAACATGTATACGCATGTGTGCTATGTATGTATATGCACAGAGTAGAATGCTAAGTCTCAGAGTATTGTTTTAATATTTGACACCAAAACTTTTACCTTTAATACATCTTAAAATATTGTAGTTTTATAACTTGACTATACTGTCTCTTCAATCAGAATGCCTGGCAACTCAAATTTTTCTGCTAAGTGGGAAAAATGTCTTTTAGAAGAGTCTTTCCCTTAGATTTTATCTCCAAACAATGGAAAAACCCTCAAATTGTACAAACGTCAGTAGATAAGAGCCCTAGGTACAGAGCTCAGGTTATTGCCTTATTTTTTAGCGTCAGAAAACTGAATGTGCTTCTCAAATGGGAACTAGAGGAGGGACAGTGTCATCCCGACCCAGGAGCACTCCAGTGAAAGGAGAGACAAGGGACACACCGGCACACAGCACGCTGAATCTGAATTCATTCCCTTCTAGCGAGCACTGTTCCGAAAGTTGCAGGTGTTAGACAGCTCTGTTCATGAGGTCTTCCGGCCACACCTGCTGTACAGCGTCATCCCCTGCTGAAGGGTAACCAGCACATTTTCCAGAAATTCCATTTTCAGTTTTCCATCTAGGCCTTTCTAGAGTGACACTCGGGGTATAGGAGAATGTCCCTTCTGTTTCCGAGGGAGGGAGGTTTAGTTTCTTAAGAAATGATGTGTAGCTAAAGATGTTTCTCAGTTCTGAGTTAGTTATAAGCAATACTTTACAATGGAGAACACGTGTTACTTAGTTAAGGGGCAGAACAGCACCCTTATAAAAGAATTCCTTATTCTTTAAGTAGTATTATCCCTAAATTACATGGTTATCTCTTAACTACTTGAGTTAAATCTCTACATTTTGTTATTTCTGTTTTACCTTAATCTAAATAATAGACTTGAGAGAAAATCTGGGAATTTATTTACTATTGAATTGAGGTTAAATTGTTGGATAATTTGGTATTATTTTGTTTCTTTGGTTGAGTGTTCTTTTTCAATACAAATATAATTTAGACAAGGTTAATATCTGTATAAGAGTGAAAATTTATTACCCGGTGACATAGGATTGGAAGAGGAGTGGTTAGTTTTGGGATATTGCTATAAAAATACTTTCTAGACCAAGGTTAGAGGAAACATGATTCTATAAGATTATCTAAAATTGGGTTTAATATCCCTCATTATTCTTTCCCTGTCTGCTTCATATGAAAGGGAATTACTGAAAATAATTGGGAAACTTTGGCATTTTTCTACAACAGAAAAATAGGTCAAAATTCCACTCTCTAACATTACAAAAGACAAAGAGACTCCAAATTGATTTTTTCTTTGACACGTTTGAAAATCTGAGTCACGGTTCGGGTTAAGTGTATGACCTCTGTCTTCATTCTGGGACAGCCTCTGCCCGCAACATGACTACCCAAAGGGGACCAGGCTCCAGTTTGTGATGGATGGTTCTTGTGGGAATACACACGGGATCTGAAGGAGCCTGGAACCGTATAGCTGCCCTCTGACATTGGTGACAAATCCTCCCTCTGTTGAAGGGCACAGCCAGGTCCCTGGGCTGCCCTTGTCCTTCAAGGCTGTATTCCATACTTCTTGTGTCTTGGTTCACACTCCCTCCAGCATCCACTCTTTGTGTGTGTGCACGTGCGCATATCTGTGCATGCGTATTTGCGCATGTGTTGTGTGTGAACCAAACTGACACTGTCCTCTGAGTTCCTTTCAATGAAAAACAAAATGGCTGAGATTTGCAACTCGTCAAAGGCTTTGAAAAGATGGCTTTAGCAGACTTTATTTCCAAAGATTTTTACCACCTCTTGAGAAAGACCTGGTGGGATCTCCTCATTTACTTCATGCATACCAATTATTAATACTAATGTCTATTTTAACCTATTTCCTTTCATTTGTACAATTTCAGGGCTGGCCGGTCAGCCATGCTCAGGCAGGACAGGATGCCATTCAGACATGGCAGCCTGTGCTTAATTCTCTCCCCAGCAGACTGGGATCATGCTGTGGCATCAACTCACCAAACACTTTCTTTTATCCCTCAGCGGTTACTTAGACTCATTCAGTAAGAACCTGTGGCGCCTCATCAATAGAGGTGAATTAGCCAGTGGCTATGAAAATGCTAAGTTACTTTCCCTGCCTCCTCTGAGGATATTTGTATTACAGAATAAGAAATGTTCTCATGCTGCTCTCAATGGTGACAGCACAGTATCTGATTTAATCTCTGTATTACTAATTGTATAGTGTCTTCTTCTGAAATAAATTAAGGTGGCTCATTTTTCAATACCAAAAAAACTTTTATTGAGAAGAGGGAACTTTAATTCCTCTTTAGAAATCAACCCTTGTTAACGAGGTGCGCCAGTGGCTTGGGAGATATAGGAATCGGAAGCAATGTATCACCCTGTGCTGTGATAATGAGCTCCCTGCTGAAGTGACCAGGCCTGTTTTTCTTGGTTTCTCTAGTATAATTCTTGCCTGAAATTTAATAGGAACTTAATAAAAATGATATGAGGATGAATTTTTAAAATACAAATGTTTATGATAAGTTTTCCACTACTCAACGACTGTGCAGTAAAACATCAAAAGTGGGGGCTATGGAATGACAGACCTTTGATTACTCAAGCCTGCGTTGTAGCCCTGGTGCTCAGTGGCAGGGGTCATGGCTGGCATGGGACATGCAGTTTGCAGGTAGTTCTGTCAAAGGGAATCTTCTCCCTCAAGCATTGTTTACCGTCTCTGTAGCCTTGGGGAGGTGTCCTGTAAACCTTGTAACTTTTTGAGCATTCTGTGTGTGTGAGTTTTGTCAGCTCCAGGAGAGATGCTTGAGTTTCTGGAAAACGGCTGGACAGCAACTGCTGGTGCCCATGGAAGCAGCAGCAAAGCCCCCGAGAAAGTGTTTGCTGTCTACAGAGGGCTCAGTTTCTGAGGAGCCACAAGAAACCAACGCTTGTGATTTAGGGCAGAAGACAGCGTCAGCAAAGAATGAAGTGAGAGTTTGGGTAGCCAGGTAGAGAGGAAGTTCTGAGCAACAGGACAACAGGTGAAGCTTTTTGAAATAATGCAAGCCCTTCATCTATGATGGATGTTGTCATCAGGGAGCGCCAGAAGTCACCAGCTCAGAACCTCTAGTGAGGGAGGGAGGTGATAGGGCCTGATGGTAAGAAGTTGGTTAGCTCTGTCGATGACTTTATTTGGTCAAAATGGGGTGTGCGTATCTTGATGGACTAAGGAGTCTGAGACGTGGGTCAGTCCATCCTATTGGAAGCACCCGAGTGCTCAGGTGTGCACTATCCTCTCTGAGATTCATTCCACCGGTACTGCAGGTATGTGATGCTCCTGCCATTGAGAAGAGGAGGCTTCCTCCTGGCTGCGAGTCTGGTTGGCCTTGTTATAGGGAACACAGGAACAAGTACTTATGCAAACCCCCTGTAACTCACCGTGTACTAAGAGGCATTGTGTAAGATAGTAAGGAGATTCTGAAGGATTCAAGCAGCTTACAGGTCTGTTTGCTTACACTCACAATTACTTTTAAGGATGGGTGTTACATCACTTAAGATAAGCAGAGCTTTTTCCAGTGTTTTGTTTATGGTTTCTTGGGTAGTGTGTAGTATGGAACCTGGAGCCTGGCACACTCGAGCTGTGTACCTGCCACTGAGCTACCTCCTCAGGCCTTCCCATGTAAGGTCCTCCTCACACCGGAGAAGGACATGCCCATTTCTTTATCTACTCTGGTCAACCTTCAGATCATTCCTGGAACCGTCTTTTCATGCCTCTCAAGCTACTCACGAATCGTATACAAGAATCTGATCACTCTTTTTACTTACTCTCTCTCTTTCTCTCTCTCCTTCTCTCTCTCTCCCCTCCCTCTCTCCTTCTCTCTCTCTCTCCCTTTCTCTCTCTCCCTCTGTCTCTCTTTCCCTCTTTCTCCTCTCTCTTTCATTCTCTCTCTCCCTCTTTCTCCTCTCTCTCTTTTCATCTGTCTCTGTGTCTGACTCTCTGTGCCCCTCTCTCTTTCTCCCTCCTCCCTTCTCTCTCGAGATATATATATATATCCTGGCACGGTCTGTCTTATCTGTCTCTTCAAAGGTAGTAGAAGCCTCTTGACTTCTCTCTATGTGTACACATCATTGTCTTTGCTGCTCCTCCCTCCCAATGTCCAGCACCCTTTGCAAACTGAAAACAGAAAATGATGCTTTCCTGGGTAGAACCTCTCTGCCTCTGTCGCCCTGATTAAAGCCAGGTTCTTACTTGTTTCCTGTTCCCTTTGCTTCCAGGCCCATCCTTTCCTGTCACTTACTGTGGTCCAGACAGCCAGCAGGCTACTTTCTCAACCCTGGACACATATCTCCACTGTGGGCATTTCCCCTCCCTCCCCTTTGCCTCTCTTCTCCGGTCAGTCCTCCCACGGCTGGCCGCCCTACTAATTGGCACCCTCCCACTCATTGGTCCTTGGCCTGCTTTTCTTCCTATTTTTTTTGCTTAGTTTTGGCCAGTCATTTGCCATATTATTTACAAACGTTCTCTGAAGACTGGCCTCCCTCACAAGAGTGATAGCAGGTACTCAATCTTGTTTCCTCTGTGTCTGGTATCTCTACAATGTCTGGCACACTGCAAGTGCTTAACAGTTATTAAATGAATGAACAAATAAATTTTCAACCTCATTCTTTCCACTCACAACAGACAATCACCTCCGAGTGTTCTGAGGTTTTGGGCATGATTGCTTTCTATTCTGTTTTTATCTGAGTTTGGCTCTGTGTTTGCTCCCGTAGCCCCCTTGGCTGTCTCCTTTTGTAGTCTTTATTCTCCAGTGCGTCTTCTTTTTGCGTTCTTGTCCATACTAATTTTGATCCCTAAGCCATTTCTTTTTTTCCCAATTTAATAGTTTGCTATCTATTTTTAAACTTTTCAAGAATTATTATGGGGATCTTTTAGAGGATCGTGGAGCACATTCCCTGGGAGAGAAAAAGAAATGAGCTTTAGGGAAAGGGCAGAGCTAGCTACAGACAAAGGGACAGTAACTGTTTTACCACCACGGGATGGGAGGAGAAAGGATGCTGGATAGACATTTTATAGAGGACCTGGATTCCTCCATCCCCCCCCCCCCAATTATATGGTGCCTTCCTGCCATTTCTCCTGCCAGTGTCTTCCGGGAACCTTACTCATTTCAGGGAGCACACTTCTGCCTTCCCTGTCTACCCTTTCTCCCTAACTCCCCTTTAGCACCAGGAACCTTACCACAGAAACAAGTCATTTCCCCAGCCCTACATCCCTCTTCATTCCCTACTTTTTCCTTCCTCCAGATGCAGTTATTGAAATTGTCTACCCCAATTGGCACACATGCTTTCTTCTTTGCCTGTTGCACACACGCTGATTCATCCCAGCCTGCCTTTTCTAAAGCTCAAAACCTTGTAACCACATTATCCCAGGTAGCCAATCACAATCACTCACCGGTGACCTTTCGGGGGGGGGGATAATTAGTTGAGATCTCCAGAACTTACTCTTGCCTTCCTTTTCTCACCTAACTGTTCAGGAGCTGGATTCACCTAGGAGACACATTTGTCTGTTAGGGGAGTTTCTAGACTAAGTTAACTGAGGTGGGGAGGCCCGCTGTAAACAAGAGTAGCACAGTGCTGTTGCTCGGACCCCAGACCAAGGCCGAGGGGGAGCTGAGTGGTAAACATTCAGCACCCCCTCCTTCCTGACAATAGATACAATGTGACCAGCTGTCTCTTGCTCTAGCCTGCCTGTCTTCCCCTACCATGGTGACCTGTGCCCTCAAATTGTGAGCCAAAATAAATAGTTCTCTAAATTGATTTTTAGGTGTTTGTCATAACAATGAGAAAAATGTAAGCAAGGGACCAATGAAACCACCAAACTGGACCACTCTGTGGGTAGAAAGAAAAGTTTATTGGGGATCAAACTGCAAAGGCTATTTATTGGTGGGGGTAGCAGACAGGTAGGGGCAGAGAGAAGAGCAAAATGTCAGAAAAGGATGCGTATTTTTGACCGTCAACAGGAAGAGAGTCTTTAAGCTGATACAGGGTGTTCTTGACTGGAAAAAAGATGCCCAGGGTAGCTGACCTTTGAGGATGGATTAAAGGATGTTCCTGGCAAACATGAGGCTGCCTTTAGGCAGATTTGCTTTTAGATTGAGGGTTTCTTAACCTGAGGTGAAGGATTTCCTAGGGGATCCATGGGGCACTTCAGAGTGTGTGGTTCACGCAACATTGTAAAGATAGTTGGTCTCAGCAACAGTAATTTGTATCCAATTTGAAGGGTTGCAGACCACTCACAGCTCTTTTCTGTCTCTGGGGGGATCTCGCCCAAGCCCCTGGCTTCAGCTAGTCCCAGGATACACATGAAAATGAAGGACTCACCCATGTTCACAGCCCAGTTTTACTCAGACACTGTGTCATGGCTAGGCATCGCCTAACTTCTTTGTAACTTATGCCCTTCAACTATAAAATGGTAGAAATGACTCCAATTTGCAGGGCTGACAACAACAGACATTATAAATAAAGCTCTTGATATCTTTTAGTAGTGGTGAAATGGTAGACACTGATACAGCCCCACCATGAAGGACATTAAATGTATACTTAAGGCCTTGAAGACCCTCTTACTAGTTTTGAAGTAGATTCCCTTCTCAGGGCTCTGCTTTACTGGAATAATCATTCTGTGACTCCTGCGTTATAAATTAATCCACTCTTCGGGTGTTAGGAATATGCTAGTACACGTTTACTGGTGCAGAACACTCAGGATGGTAAAGAGTCTTATAGAGTCCCTCTTTTAGCAGGATATTCAGACGTTAGAATTGAGAAGGAACGTAAATTTAAGCAGTTTGAGAGACAGTTGTAAATGGACTTTAAGTAATTTACCTGGTGCAATAAAAATGGCGCACTTTTACAGATGCCACTGAACTTAGCAGGAAGAGGAGAGGGTTGTTTAGCATCTACGATGTAATGAAAATTGGCGAGGTGGTAAAAACCGTTTTTGAGTTCTCTTAAAAGGCATGTCCTCTTAACGTTACGGAAGCTAAGCAGGTTCTATCTCATGTGTGTTCCCTGTTTGTTGTATCCTACCAAGCCATGTATCTGTTCTGCTGGTCATTTATTTACATGCTAAGTTACCAGTCCCGATTCAGTGTCTGCAGGGGAAAGGCTTGGATAAGTATACAACAGCAGAGCTGAGTTACTGGCCCAGCTCTATAGTTTGCAAAACAGCGAAAGCTCATAGAAGTCTGCCAGCACTGACCCTGTCCTGTGGAGCTCTGGGCTCTGGTCACTGGTGTTGATCCTGGGTCTCTCCTGCCCCTTTCCGTCACTGTCTACTCCTCAGGGTGATGAGGGCCCATATACAAAGGCAAATTTATAGTCCTTGCTCTCTGAGTTATGCCACCTATATTGTTTTAATAATTTTGCAGGTTTTTTTTTTTCGAATGATTGAAACACCCTGAGTTGGGAGAAAGGTAGAGACTGAATTCAAGATTACTGACTTTGATCTTTGTGTAAATAAATGTATTGGGGGTGGGGAGATAGCAACTTTACTAAGGTCCCATTTAAATTTTTCCATGGTGAATTGATATCAAGTGGTAATATACTTTTATAGTCTGGAAATAGACTTTTGAAGAGGCCAGAAAATTACAAAGTAACTGCCCACAGTCTATCCTCAAGGCAAAGACTCTTTTCCCGTCTCTTCCCCCTTTTCCTATCTTCCTTCCTCCCCCTTCACCTTTCCTCTCCTTTATTCTTCTTCTTCTCTTTTTTATCAATATTTTAGATAAATAGAGCTATAATAATGTCTGAATAAATGCATATTTTACACAAATTATCCTAGAAAATACAGAATCTGTGCTTGGTATACTATAATGTGAACATATCTAATTCAAAATTATAGGAAACTGTATTTTCAATTTTGTATCATAAGGAAATAATTGGGACTATAGCCAAGTATGAATACTGGAATATATAAACATTTATAATACTTAAGATCTGAATAAATTTCAATGGACAATTAGGCCAATGTATTTTAATGATATAAATTAATGCATGAAGACCATCTACTGGTTCCTACGTGAAATTTTTGATGACAAAATATGTGTAGTAGATTTATCTGTTTCTTATGTTCCATATACAACCATTTATTCATAAAAGGCCAAAATAAAGTACTGTGTTAGACAATATGTTTTTAATTATTATGGGAGTGACTCTATCAACCTGTTTAGGTAGGAGTCGAGTTTTAAATGCAGTTGCTATTTAGTTATGAAAGACAAGTATTATATGAGAAATTTATTCAAGTTTATGGTCTTTATAAAATCATCGACACATTCTTTTCTCTTTTGGAAATAGTTTATTTCATCTTACACTTCCAAGTGATGGTCCATCATCCAAGGAAGCTGAGGCAGGAACTGAAGCAGAGGCCAAGGAGGAGCACTGCTTTCCAAGGCTTTCGTGCACGACTCAGGACCCTTTGCCCAGGGATGGTACCACCCACAGTGGACTGGGCCTCCCAAGTCAGCCATTAATGGACAAAGTGTCCCACTGACTTGCTCAAAATTTTTCCTTCTTGCTTCCTTTCTCTCTCAAACTTTAAAAGAGAAATTCTAGAGGTACGAGGGAAACAGTTTTCCTCTAGTTTGACTTTTCTAGTGGAGAAACCACCAAAGACCACCGAACTGCGGGACTCTGACTCAGCCATACTATGTGAAAGGCAATTGCTGGAAAGGCAATGCCCGCCTACTGAAAGTGACCCTGTATGGCGGCAGACAGATGTTATAAACTAGGAGTAGTGTTTAGCTCAGTCAAATGTATAAGAGCTTTCTGATATAAATGCAGTTCAGATACTGATGGATTATGCAGCCTTTGCAAGACCAGTTTTAAGATACATGTATGCATATATATCCTATGATGGCCTGTTTTATCAGGTGCTTCTCTCTAATATATCATTTGCACACTAGTTTCAATGTTATGTGACCATTACTATAAATTTACGTTGACCATATAGCCATCCAAAGCCACCATGCTTATTTGTAGAATGGTGTTCGCAAAAATAGTTTGACAGATAGTCTTCCTATTAAGTGGATGTGGTCTTAAGGAAAGGAGACATTTTTGTTCAGGTCAGAGCTCCTCCTGGGTGGCACACAGGTATCCATAGGGACACTTGTCTAGGTTGGAACCTCTGTAGTCTGTGAGCATCAGAATGCCAGCTTCATTTCCTGGAGAAGAACCCACTACAGGGCAGATACATTTATTCTGTAGTGAAGAGAACCCACAAGACCTTTCTGGAACAGGAGATCTTGAAAATGTAACTCCTTAAAGTATAACGGCAGCCCTTTCAATGCATATTGGAAAGGATCACTGTCAACCCCTTCGGGCCAGTCTGAAGAGTTCTGACTCACACATGTTCAGCAGCCGTTTTGAAGGCACCTAACGGTGAGGACTTCATAGAGTGGATACTGAAATGTTTCAGTGCACGGAAGGTGGCTAAGACTTGCTTGCTCACAGGCCCGGCACACACTCTAGACTGGCAACTCCGTACAGCTACAGGCTCCTTGCCAGAATCCCACTGACCCTTAGGAACAGGCCTGCCACCATCCAGAGCTCTGTGGCTCTGCAGATTTAGCTGAACTTCTCAGTAGGTGCTGCATCTTCACCTGAAAAGGAAACCGAGCCTTCTGTCCAAGCGTGTGCATTGCAGACTTAAGAGGCATCTGGTACTAATATCGCCTTAAACTTGTGTAGCTGGAAGGCTTTTATGTCGCATTGATCAAAGATACTTGTGAGTCTGCGACCATAATCAATATCTAAAATAATACCATGTTTTAAGCTGACTTTTGTATTCCTATCTGTGAATGTGTTAAATGAAAAAAGAAGACAGCTTTTGTACCATTTGAAAGGAGTGACAGAGTTCTTATCTATTTTAAAAAAAAAAAAGAGTATCGTATAGTGAAACTAATTACCTCAGTCAGAAACCCAAATGACTTTGTCGATTTGAAAAGTTGTTAGCGCTTTCTGCCAACCGTAATTGTGATAACAGCCCAACAAAGAGTGGCCAATATTGCACTTTAATTGCCTCAAGTAACAATGCCTACCCCAGTGATGGGTCAGCTCATTTATCATCTTCATTGTGGTTTACATGTCTCCCCAAATGCTCAGCTTCCTTGGAAGACTTTTCCATCAAGCATCAGCTTCCGGCTGATTGCCTTCCACCATCCTGTTCTGATTAGCTCTTTAGAGTCTGCTCCTCCTGCAGGCTCCCTTTCTTCCCTCCTGCTGGGGCCAGAGGCAGGAGCATTGCCCTCCCTGCTGCCAGACAGTAAATCAGCCAGCTCAGCGCCTGGGTAGAGTCTCTGCTTCTGCAGGCAGGCTCCTGACTTCAGGAGTTCTGTGATTTAACTGTTTCGCTTGGCATGCCTCTTGGTTTTTCTTGATTCGAACTTTGATTTGTAGAAACATTTTGATGATTTGCATGGGCAGAAAGAGTCTTTTCAGTCATTTCATTTTAGAAAAATCAACTGGTTGGGTTTTGGGAATGTTAGCCATAATTTGTAAGTACACATTTGGAGTGTGTTTTAAAAACCCGAATGAAAAGTCTGGCTTTACAGTTAGTTGCTAGAAACCTTCACCACGATGGACCAGGCAACTATCCACCAATGGGTAGGAATCACCTCTGCCTCTCAGTGAACCCATCAGAAGCCATATGGAGATTCTAAAGAGTGTCTTTGGTGGCTAGTGTCTGGGAAAGCACTTGTCACTGAGGTGTTTGAGGAGGGTGTACACTGTAGCTGCTCAGGGACAGTCAGGACAAAGAGAGCCTCCTCGTTCAAAGAGAATTAACCAGAGTCAATGTCAGGGACTTGCAAACATCTATGAGCCTCGATTTCCAGAGGGAGGGGTTGGAGAGGTGGCTTAGCAGATAAGAGCAGCACACACATGGTGTATCACAACCTTCTGTGACCAGTTCCAGGGGATCTGACTTCCTCCTTTTGTCTCCTTAGACACAAGGTACCCACATAGTGCCCATCTGTACATTCAGACAAACAGCCATTCGCATGAAATAAAAATAAACAATCTTAAAAGATATTGTGGAGGCATTTAGGTTGTTTTCAGGTTCTGGTTATGACGAACAATGCTGCTATGAACACAGTTGAGCACATGTCCTTGTGGTATGATGGAGCATCCTTTGGGTATATACCCCAAAGTGGTATTGCTGGTCTTGAGGAAGGTTGTTTCCTAATTTTCTGAGAAATCACCACACTGACATCCAAAGGGGTTGTACCAGTTTGCACTCCCACCAGCAAAGCAGGAGTGTCCCCTTTTCCCCACACCCTCTTCAGCATAAGTTGTCATCAGTGTTTTGGATCTTGGCCATTCTTACAGGTGTAAGATGGAATCTCAGAGTTCTTTTCATTTGCATTTCTCTGATGGTCAAGGATACTAAACATTTCCTTAAGTGTCTCTCTGCCATTTTAGATTCCTCTGTTTAGAGTTCTCTGTTTAGGTATGTACTCCATTTTTTAAATTAGGTTATTTGTTCTTTTGATGCCCCTTGACTGAAGAATGGATAAGGAAAATGTGGTATATTTACACAATGGAGTACTACACAGCAGAAAAAAATGACATCTTGAAATTTGTAGGCAAATGGATGGATCTAGAAAACATTATTCTGAGTGAGGTAACCCAGACCCAGAAAGACAAATATCATATGTACTCACTCATAAGTGGCTTTTAGATATAAAGCAAAGAAACACAGCCTACAAATCACAATCCCAGAGAACCTAGACAACAATGAGGACCCTAAGAGAGACATACATGGATCTAATCTACATGGGAAGTAGAAAAAGACAAGATCTCCTGAGTAAATTGGGAGCATGGGGACCATGGGAGAGGGTTGAAGGGGAGGGGAGAGGAAAGGAAGGAAGCAGAGAAAAAATGTATAGCTCAATAAAATCAATTAAAAAATTAAAAACTATTGTAGAGGCAAAGGCAGAAGGGCTGAAGGAAATGCTTGGGCTCTGCGATTAGTTTGGGGGTAAATTCTGACTTTTCAGTGTGAGTTTCAGCTTTCTTCTCTGAGTTTTAGTTTCTCTATTTACCAATTCAAGGAACTCAAGGAAGAGAGGAAGGAGAACGGGATGGTAAGGACATGGGAGTGGGTGGGAGGCTCAGTATGCTACACATACATGTGTGAAATTGGCAAAGCACAAATTTATTGAAATAATCAAAAAGATTAAAATGAACCAGTTCCAGTAGGCTTACTTACACCTATTTTCATATCACAGAAAAATTATTTGAAGATAAAATAATTATATAGTTAAATCAAGGTGTGTTCTATATGAAACAGACTGTTTCCTCATGATACTTTAGATGTTTTTAAATGTTATCTTTTTTGGTTCTTTGAGAATTTTGTAGAAGAGCTTTGACCGTATTCACAATGCCCCGAACTCCTTCCAGAGCTGCTCCTGCTTCTCTACCCACACAAGTTCTTGTTCTCTCTCTTTCCCTGCTCCCAGCATGTACAACTTGTGCTCCCCAAATATTCCCAGATGTATGGCCTTCCGTTCGACCGTGGTCAAGTTGCCAGTAGCAACACTCTTCAAGAAAACGACCCTCTTTATTTTCCCCAGACGATATCAGTTGCCAGTTGGTCCTTGGGTAGGACTGAGATTTCATGTCTTCCTTCTCTCTCCCTGCTTAGATTTTGTATCACCGGACCTTGAACTGTGTTGTGCCTGCTGTCCTACCTGCTATGAGTTCACATGTCTAATTGCCTTCTTGTGTCCAGAGAACACTATTTCCTTGTGGTCATGGGCCACCTCTGGTTCACAGCTCACACAGCCTTTCTGCTTGTCCTTCCACAAAGATCCGTGGACCTTGAGAGAAGAGGGTGTGATATAGATGTTCCATTTAGGGTTGAGCATTCTTAAGTTTCTTATTCTCTTCTGTGCCTTGGCCAATTGTGGGTCTACTTCAAATAGAAGCTTCTTTGATTAGGGTTAAGAGATGCAATCATGACAATAAGGCCCTGGGAGTCAGCTTACTAGTATGTCCATTTAGCACAGTAGTAGTAGATTGTCCCCTGGGACCTATGACCTCTCAAGCTACAGATCTAATTGAACATAGGAATTTAAGCCTGTGTTCTGCTTCTAAAATTAAAATAAAAGATAATAGTGATACTGTAAGAAACAGATATAAAAGGAAAATAAAGAATAAACAATTACAAAAAGAAACAAAAGCAAAAAATAACCCCACCAAAGTATAAAACCAACACATGGAACAGCATCTTCCTGCAGTCCTGCCTGGTAGAAGGGTGATTGGTTAAAGCTGGAGACTCGTCTCTTTGATCTTGCTCAAATTGCTGAACCTGGAGTGGCCTGAAGTCACCTGCCCAACACCACAGCTTCCCTTCTTTGCAGCCCAGGAGTACCACTAAGCATCCTTAGCTTTGCAGCTGTCCCTCTCTCCAGAGACTGCGCAGTGTGGCCATCTGCATAGCTAAGGGGTTTCCCAAGTGTGCTGCGTGGGAGCGGAAGCAGGTAGAACACTGAGTACTATCGCTGCCTGGCTTGCGCTGCAGCTTCCTGGTCCTGCTTAGTACTGAATGCCCTGCAGGAGGGAGAAGGTTGCAAGGGTGTCCGTGCAGTCTGAGTCTTAGGTTATCACAGTTATTTAGCTTATTGTCAAAGAAGACATTGCCGTCACAAAAGGCAGGGACACCAACCCCAGGATCCTTCACCAATGAATGAGCCTCCTGTTTCGTGAGCCTCTTAGAACTTGTGTCTAGCCCTCCCCTAGCCTGTTACTGCCTCTGGCCACCCGCTTCTCCCTAGAGGCTCTGGCAGGTTAACTCCAGAACCCTGGACTTCTCAGGCTCCCAGGGAAGCTGTCTTTAATAGATGTCCTCTCAAGACGGCGGCAAACCACAGCCTTCTCAGACATAGAGGCACCCACACCTGAAGCCACTGTCTCAGCAGAGCCTCCCCCTGCATTCAAGACTTTCGACAACTGTAGGTTAGGCTGCCAGAGTCGTCGCCAGAACCAGCCTGGGTGTCTTTTAAGGGGTTGCCCGAGAGCTCTGCGCCTGGTGCTGTGTGCTCTTCCCCTAGTTCCAGATGGCCCTTGTATGTCTCCCTTCTGGACCACCTGCCCCGCCCCACTCTGTGATTTCTGAAGTTCTTTCTCTCTTTGGGTTATGGTTTATTCTCCCCTTTTCACTACTTTACAGGGAGTTAGCGTCTATTCTGCCATCTTGCCCCAGAAATCGATTCCATTATTTTAGAAGATCCTGTAACTTGACGGAAACCTTTCCTTTAGTCTCATTTGCCTGAAAACTCAGCTGGAGATTTTATGGGCACACTCTGCCATCGGTGCTTTTATTTGCAGTTGATTTTCTCTGGAATTATTTACACACTTAAGGAAGAAAATGACATTCGAACCGAATTAGGTTGGCCAGAGGTCACATCGTCTACTGACTGTTGGAGGGATGGGGAGCATTTTCATCCTCCAAAGAGCCCTCCCTTGCAGACCTTATTTAAAATGTCCTTAGGTTTGATTAACAAAGTAAAAGAAAGATATTAAACAAAACAAAAACGCAAAACATTGAAACAACGAGAACACCAGGGTTTCCTTTTCTAGTTGTGGCTCTGCCGTGTCAGGATGTGCAGGTCAGTAACCGTGTGCCGGGAGACATGTGCCATCAGTGTCCCGTTCACACGTTACTGTGATATGTGTGTGTGGGGGGGTGGGACTCCCTGACACTTCCTCCTTCCCCAGTCAGATGTCAGAGCACACTCAATCACTCTTGTACCACAGCTGTAAGCCCAGTCGTTTCAATTCACAGGATCAAAATATTAAAATCCAATGGGAAGTTACCAGTATATTAATATCTTTAGAAATATTTTAACCATGTTTAGAACTATTTTAAATTTCACTATATTGAAATGTATATTGGAAATATTCATTGTAAATATCAATTTTATAATTGTTTTTTCGTCTTTTCAATTTCAGGGTCAGCCCGGTCCCCAGGTAAGTGATCTCATTTCTGACCCACTAACTCCCATTTAGAAGTTTCTAAAAACTTCTTAGTGGGAAGTTTTCCTTCAATCCTTTTTGAAGAATTGAAGAAAGCTATGAGCTGATAATTGGGCTACTACCTAGTAGGCCAACTATTGCCCAGGAGTGACCCTCGGGGCCTCTTCAGGGTTGTGTGAGCCACCTGTTGGGCCAGATGGCAACTTAACAATATGCCCTCTCAGAGAGTAAAACTTTTTTTTTTAATTTTTTTTATTGTTAAAAGAAAAATTTACATTTACTCCCCTTGTTCCCGGCCCTCCCGCTCCCCCACAACCTCACCACCCTCCCCCTGCTTCCTTAAGATGGGGCAGGATACCCTGCCCTATGG
>JAQHUG010000074.1:451084-496065 GCA_028555095.1 Dicrostonyx torquatus
AGTTCGAGACCAGCCTGGTCTACAAGAGCTAGTTCCAGGACAGGCTCCAAAGCTACAGAGAAACCCTGTCTCAAAAAACCAAAAAAAAAAAAAAGTGAACACTTCCGTAGTTGCTCTGAGCTCCATATATACAGGTGTGTAATGATAGTAATGATACAAACAGAAAACCACATTTATTTCAGTACATCACTCCTTTTCACATTAAGCTGTGGGAAAAAGTTAGACTTTTAACTTACACTGATACTGAGAATGCCCTCATCATTTGTAGCTTTTCCTCTTGTAGTCCAAGTTAGTTAAAGTTAAAAGAATGAATTCATAGAAGAGAGTTTGGCTTCTTAGAATTTGAACTTGCTATTCTATGTTGGGAAGCATACAAAGTCAATGGTGGTTTATCACTGTTCATAATCTGTTTTCCTCAGTGCCAACAGCAGTCCTGAGAAGCGCGTGTGTGCCTGGGAGTGTCTATGTGCACACACGCATGTGTGTTGGTGGTTATAGTAAATTACTTATCTGGATGGCACAGTAGTGTGACTCGAGTAGATATCAAGACTGTACCTAAATCTGGAAGCCTCGTATCACTCAGTTCTTTCCAGAAAGGAGGGTAACACAGCGTAATGAAGTGAGCTTTGACTTGAAGAGAGAATAATATTTTAACTCTTAATAGGACCTCTGTCTTGGTCTAGGTCACCTTTCCTAGCATCAGAAAGCAGTCAATAATTTATGGACATTAAACATTTGAGAAGTGGCCTAGGATGCACCGTGAGGGCATGGAGTAAGATGCTAGGATGGAGGAGAGCAGGAACTAGATGTGTTTGTGAACTGATGGGTCCATGGGTCGCTGAGGTCATTCCCAGCTGAACACCTTGTAGAGGAATGATGCAGAAGATTCCTCAGAACCTCACCTCGAAAGACATGAGGTTGGTGTGGTTAGCCATCGATTGGGATTCCTTCATTCTTGAGTCATGTGTCCATGTTGATGCCAATAGTTCTGATCTGCTTCAGGAGGTCTTATATATGGGATGGAGGGGACCCATATTCTAGCACCAGGGTGTGCTGGTGAATAAGACAGATACAGCCTCTGTTTTGTGATTATTCTGTGTTTTATTTTTTTCACTTAGAAATTGTACACATCTCTTACATCAGAATATGATAATACAATAATATAAAACACTATATTTCATTATAATGTTGAATACATGCAAGGTATAAAACTTGAGTTTATATGCATATACCTTGTTCAGTTATTACAATTAACTAAATGAATATATCTGCCTCTCCCCAAACAGTGCAGGATTAAAGACTCAGAGCTTGTCATTTGATCACTGATTGTGCCTCTTTCCAGCATGCCTCTTATTTCTGCTGTCCCTGTTTTATGCTTCTATTAAGTCCAGTCTTTAAAAATTCTAAAATCAAGTTGAAATCATCATACACTGTTTGCCTCTCTGTGTCTGGTTTTGTCTGCTTTCACTTAGCACAGTATCCTACAAATCCATCCATGTTATTACAATGGAGAAATAGCTTCCCTTTTCAGATGATACTCTATCATATGTACATACCACATTTTTCTATTCATCGATTAAGATATTCAGGCTGATTCCATTTTATTCTGTTGCAATGGATTCTACATATGTGTGATCACAGGACATTTCTCTGTGTGTGGCTTATTTCATTGAACATATTGTCCTCCAGATTCATTCATATTGGTGCAAATCATGGTATTTCATTTCTGTGGCTAAGTAAATCACCCATCGTGTATGTAGAGCCCATTTCTTTTCCAGCCATTTATTGGTGGATATTATGGTGGATCCCAGATCTTGGATGCTATAATAAACACAGGTGTATAGAGATCTTCAACACACAGTACCATATGATAATTCTTTTTTAGGTTCTGAAGAACTGACATACTGTTTATATAATGACAGTTCTGCTTTGAATTCCTAACGACAATGCCATAATTTGCTTTTCTCCATATCTTCACAAAATGCTCTCTTTGCCTTTTGGATTGTATCCATCCTAACAAGTGAAGGCATGAACTCATTATAATTTCATTTGCATTTGCCTGATTATTGATGATACTGAACACTTTTTCATAGACCTCTTTCCCATTTGGATGTCTTCTTTGGAAACTGATCTGTGAACTGCCCAGACCCAGCACTTCTGAGAATGGTCAAGACCCGACCCATGAGTATTTCTCTGTATGCATGAGCACCCCCAAGCTCAATCTAGAGTTCAGATGTGTGGTATTAAAGGAGATTTTTATAAAGCCCAACCTGCCTGCAGATGACTTGAGATCTATACGTTGCTCTAAGAATGGTCCTAGTGTGTTAGGCCTTAGTTTGAATAGTGGGTTTCTGTCCAGATCTTGGCTCCTTTTTTTCTTGTTGAATCATTTGCTGACTTCCTACCCTTTCTAGGCTGCTCTCCTTGTCCCAGGTCTCTCTCCATCTCTTCCTCCTGCCTAGGGTCAAAGTCAGGACTATAATCCTGAACTGTGATAGCACTGCCCATGCCAGGTGGAATGATTAAATTCCTTTAACTTACAGAACACCTGGCAGGATTCTAGCTTTCTCCTGCATCTCTCCCAGCATCCCCATTGCCATTCTCCACACGGATGCTCTAGGGAGGCAAGTCAACAGGGTGAATGCTTGTCTTTTCCCTGCCAAATGGAGGAATTAAGGGTTAAACAGAGAGAAATCAATGGGTACCTATCACCCATGTTGCCCAGATAAAATCTTCTACCATGGTTTCGATAATGTCCATTTCCTGGTGCCAAAGCTTTGAGTCTTGATGTGTTCTCTGTCCAGAGTATGACAGAATGGCCTGGTTTGGGTCTGTTGTCTCACCTTCCATTGATTTTTACTGAAGTTCTTTATGGACTCTGGTTCGTTCAAGCCATACTGAACCATTTACATTTTCTCTTCGAAGTGATGTTGTTTTCTCCTTTTGTTGGGGCTGCTTCCTCTTAAGCCTTGTGCCCACACATCCTAACACAGTCGTCCATCACATTGTAATGCTGCTGCTTCAGTAAGATGTTTTCCTCTCCTTTAGTGAGGGGATGGTCTTCCTTTCCCAGATTCCCATGGAAGGTTATCTATGAAGTTTACTATATTACATCATGCTGAAAGGAGAGAGAGTGGACTTCCAATCAGACAGGTTGCAAGTCCAATCCAGGCTGTGTCTCTTTTCGCCCCTGCCTTCTGGATGAATTTACTCCTTCACTCTGGATAACACTATCCTCATGGGTAAGGCAGTGGCCTTTCTTAATATGTGCTGTAAAAGTTCAAGTGTTGTGTGTGAAATGTGGTACCTGCACATGGTGAGCTCTCAGGAAAAATGAATTTTGTTATTCTTTTGGGTTCTTGTCGCTATTTCCAAGCATCTTTTCTCTTTAAAAAAAATATTTTATTTTATGCATATGGGTGCTTGGCCTGCTTATGTATCTGTGTGCCACTTGTATTCCTGGTGCCTTTGGGGGCCAGAAGAGGGTGTCAGATTCCCTGGAACTAGAATTACTGATGATTGGCGTCTGTCACATGGGTCTTGGGAATTGAACCCTGGTCTTCGGGAAGAGCAGCCAGTGCTCTTAACTACCAAGTCATCTCTCCAGGCCCTCTTTTCTGTTCCTTAACAGATTTTATGACCTTCAATTCAGGATCTGCGCTTTCTTTCATCTTTAGTCTCCTCTACGTCTGACTCACTTTATTGTACGTATAGAGATTTATTTGTAGAGTTCAGAGCTTTGGCTTTGATTTTAACAATCAAAATTATTACAGAGAGTAATACATTGCTTAAACATTAGTATTCATCCACAAATAAATATTTTAACACAAATTGCATACGCTAATTGATTAAAAAATATTCTCAGGACTTTATCTTGTCCTCTTTACAAAACACACCAACTTTTTACTGAGCCCAGCTCTCCCTCTGTGTCTTTACCCCTTTCACCCTAAGGCCATTTTCCTGCGTATCGTTTTTTTGGAGTCAGTCTCTCAAAGCCTTCCCCATAACTCTTCTTCAGAGTTGCATGTGAACATAAAGTAGCTGTAATTCCCTCAGGAATGCCGAGCACTAAAGTGGTGTGCATGTTGTAATTCTGTATTACCCAGTGAGAAAAAAATGTAAGCGCAAACCACAAGCAAATGCCATCACACAACCGCTCATGGAGGCGAGCAGCTCCCATGTGTCTGCAGACACACTTGGAAAGAAGCTGAAGATGTCACTATTCCCTCTGCCCCCGAGTCCCTGTTTGCTCTTTTTCTTTGTTCTAATATTATCATTGTCATTTCGCAAAGTTTTATTAGAATTTACTAAACTCAAGCTGTCTATGCCTTATAAAGAATTTTGCTGGGGTAAAATATTGTACTGTGGGGGCAGTATTTAACTTTCTATTCATGTGTTTTAAATTATGTATGAAGCTCCTTCTAACCTAACACTTTAGCAATTCCCATATTTCATATTTGTTTCAATCCAGCTTTTTCCAGTTTCACATAGTCTGATTTGGGGGCAAAAGGAGAGCACGTACATTCTCTAAGAAATGTGAAAAATGTGTGCATGCCTTTTTGTATATGGGTGTGCAGAGAGCCCAGATTTCACTCGCTGCCCTGTAAAACCAGTAATGTATTATCACCTGGATAAGTCAATACTCTTGCAAAGTGTATTTTATTGTTACTATATAACAGAGAGAATAATAATACAAGTTTAAATGATTTAGCTTTTGGAGAATTTAAGTATCATTGGTATTGTGGCATGAAAGACTCCACAGTATTCCAGATGGGTTATATTATTAAGCATATACATGGTGTAACTATTTCTTTATTTTACTGTAACCCATATGTCTTTCTTTTGCATGCACATTTGCAAATTTAAACAGTGTAGAAGATAGAACTATTTCCAAAAAATTAATTAAAGAAGTTCTACTGCCAGCTTTATGCTGTAATCCCTCCAAAGCACTTTACCTGTCATTTCACCTGAATTAATGTGGAAAACCTGTAGTGTTCCATGACTAGTCAAGCTGATCATGTATTGCTTTATGCCGTGGGAGCTATTGCCAGTCTCTGGGCACCTTGTTTTTGCATCTCAGTCTCTTCACACGGTGTTCATAGAAAACACATAATACAGTTTTTCTCTAGTACTGAGGACTGAACCCAAAGCGTTGCGTGTGCGAATCAGTACTCTGTCACTGACCTCTACTCCAAGCCCTCCCCCCGCAGTAAACTCTGCCTAATAGAGACATATTTGCTAATTCATACCCAATGATAACTTTATATACCTGACAAAGTCTACTGAAGATGGCGGCCTTCTGGAGTCTGCTTTTCAAAGAACACATGCAAACTCATTGTACAGAGTTGAGGGGAAGGGCTCTGGGCTCTGGTGGCAAACACCTGAGTTGACACTCTTCCCTACCGCTTATGAGAGGTGTGACTTGAAGCAATTTATCTAACTTTATGCCTCAGCTTCTCAGCATAAAGGGAGAATGATTTGATGCAATACATAGCTTAATGACGCTCTCAAAACGGTCTATGGTGCACACAGGTGCTAGGATTAAAGGCCTTTGTAAATTCCTTCTCCCATAAGCACTCACGAAAGCACAGCCAGAAAGACTTGAGGTCCCCAGACTGCTACATATTGTCCTCGCAGGTGGCACTTCACCTGCTGGACAACAGAAGAAAATAATAGACTCAAGATGTGTCGATACCGTGGATAAATTAGAGTCACGAAATTTGTGAACATTCATTATTGTTGGATATGGTTATCACATAGAGGTCTCTCTATAAAACCAACTATTATGTACACAGTTGTTCAAAATACTGTCCAGTGACATAGCATGCTGAAAACTGTTTCAGATCTTTAAAGTCTCCCTTAGGTTAACAGTGGATGCAGGGCTCTAACTCCCTTGCTAAGTAAAATGTAACCTTTGTACGTCAGGTGTGCGTCCCTCTCCTCTTCCCTAAGGGCCAGTACATTTACTGCTAAATTTATATCTTAAGTCAGAATAAATCTATTTTAGTAACTCGCACTCAACAAATTTTCTTTTTACGAAAAGATAAGTGGAATCGAGGGATTGGGAAGATAACTCAGTGGGTAAGAGTGCTTACTTCACATGCGTGAGGACATGGCTTCGAGTCTTCAGCATTTACAGAGAACACTGGGCACTGTTGTGCACATGCCTGTACCCCAGTACCTTTGGGGGTCAGAACCTTGAGGATCACTAGGTCTCATTTTGATAGTCTGCCTCAAGGGAAGAAGCAGGGAGGAACAGAGAATACCTAATATTCTCCTCCGGTCTCCACACACACAGTGTGTGCACGTGCTCACACATACACACACCGCACATGAATACACATTTTATATATATATATATATATATATAATTTAAATAAGCAAAAATTGAATTAAATGCAAATCAAAGGGAATGCATCTTCCATGAACACAGTAAATTAACATCACCAATTATTACTTTCTTTTGATGAGTCATGACCCACCTTACACAAAACCTCTTACCCAGCAACCTAGTCTGTTGTGCAGTTTGGAAAATGAACAGTAGAGTTCTTTAAGTTTCAGAGAGAATTTCACTCTCACAGTACACCCAGCACCACCATCTGCCATGTGTGTAACCTGTGCACTGCATACACAGCTCGGCCAAGGGTAGGTAGATTCTGTATTTACAGAGCCTGGAGGCTGGCATGTGACTCCATCCCTCCTAAAGAAAGCCTTCTAACACACTCCCCTCCCCCAGCTGGGTCAGTGGAATCCTGAATACAGAGCATGTGATTTCTCAGAAAAAAACAGATCAGGTTTTGGTGATGGACCAAGTGATCTGAGAGCAGGATAATGAACACAGAAGATGTAGATTAGGCAATAGGATAACTTAGGGACAGACTGGGCAATTAAGAGGTGACATGGGAATTGAATGGGATTCATAGAGAAGAGAAGTCTATGAGATTCATGGAGAAGGAGGGATTAGTTACAAATCCCAACAAGTAGATAGAGGGAAGAATATCAAGATATCCCCATGAGGCAGAAGACCCAGACGAAAGCTCATCAAGAAAGCTAAGCAAAGTGGTCACTTATGTGGGGCATTGCCGCTGGTTTCTGGGGAGGCAGCCAGTGATTAGCATCCACAGGTGTCTGTTTGGAGATGGCAGCATTGACATAGTTCCAGGTGTGAGTTGATATTGAAAAGTATGGGCCAAATAAAATGATGGAAATGAAGAGTCATAGAAAAAAGAGGGTGAGGACCTAAAACACCTGCTGGTGTTTTCTTCATGCGAATCATGAGGGGAAAAAAAAAACAAAAAAAAAAAACTCATACTCAGGAGGCTTCATTTTGTTCCCCAGAAGCTGAGCAAGGTCTCTTTGCTGTGATTTCTGTTAGTCTCAATTTTTCTGAGCTATTGTTATGAATCAACAGATGAGAAATTGGAGTAGTCCCTAAAAGGCATGGTTTCAGTATTGTGAGCACACACTCAAATTTGTGAGCACACACTCAAATTTGTGAATTTGTGTGGAAAACTCACATGGATCCTCAGAAACAGCCAGTGGTAATAAATAGGACACAGAGGTTATGGTGGCTGTTTGATTATGAGCAGACTGTTTGTGAAATGCTAATTTAGGTTCTAATAAGGTTGAATTTCTGTTTCATGAAACCTTTTGACGCATCCATTGAACATTTGTCTTTTTTTGTCTAATAAAGAAGAAGGTTTTAACTTTAACATGGTAAAAATTATATAGAACAAAAACAGCTATTAAGTAAGAATTACAGTAACAATATCCAATCAATTTGTATCTGACAAAATTAGAGAAAATACTTTATGATCTATCTTATCTTTGTGGGTCTAAACTTTTGTACCTAGTTTAGCTTTTATCACAACTAAGGAAAACTATAGTTAGAACTATCTAGTCTTCACCTCCATCAAAGACCCCAGGAGGGTAAAATGATACCTAACGACAGGGACATTAGGTTGTCTGGACAATCACCCTAGATTCTTCTGTAACATTGGGGTATCTATCTTTGGCTTACAGGCCTAGAATATCTGATAGACATTTTTGGAAGCAGGAAAGTTTGAAGGACTGTCCTACCCTGTCTTGGTAAAGTTCAGCAGTTACCATTCTTTGTGTCTTGCTTATCCAGTTTAGATAGGGCCTGGTCAGCAGTCATTAAGTGTGGATAAAGTACATAGGTAGTAATTATCCTTTATCCATTTTACAGAAACTGAAACTCTGTCATGCTAGCAACTTGCCAAAGGTCATGTGCTGGTAGATACAGGTCACCAAAGTCAGTGTGAGTTAGGCTTTCCGTATACTTCTCCTGCCATCAAGGGTCCTGTCAGTTCAGGGAGACACAAGCCTTAGTCCCAGCAGAGTTAGTCAGCTGTGATAAAAAAGGCACAAGTGCTTAAGGGCTTAGAAATTGTTAAAGAAAATGTCCAAAGCAGAGTTGGAGAAACTCAGGAAAGCAGAAGATAAGACATCAGTCAGTAGGGGTGTAGGGTTTTGTGGGGGGGGGAACGGACTTTACTACACGGAAAACCATTTTTCTTTCAAAAACTCAAGATTATACATTTACCTTTTCCCAACCAGCTTCACAGCTCAGGTAACCAGGCCATCATCCCTTTTAACAATGGTGTACTGCAGCACTTCCTAACAAAATAATGGCTGATTCTGCAGGGATAGTAGCTTGAGCAAAGATTCGGAGACTCAGAGAGTAGGAGGTGTTCAAGAATGGCTGGGGGAGGATCCTTATGTGAAACCGGGGCAAGTGAGGCAGGTTATAGGGAGAACTAACAGCAGGTTATACAGCATGTGTCTTAGATTTCCAGGCAGGAGTTCACGTCTCTTTTGGTAGGAATCTGAACGGGTTTTTAAAAAGGATGTTTTGACTGAGGACCAAGGCACAAACCTATAACTCAGTGGTTGGGAGGTAGAAGCAGGAAGGTCACAAGTTTCAGGTGAGCATAGGCGAAACAAAAAATTTAAATTACATAATTGCACACAGAAATTTTCAGAGAGTCTCAGAAGTTTGGAAAATGTCCTTATACTCATTGCCCATTTTAAGAAACACCTTGTCTAATGAGTCTCTTCCTTTTATTAATTGCTATGATTTTATGCCTGCTAAATACATGGTGTTTTTACTAGCGTGCGTTAAAGTGACGCCCACAGCTTGTTTCATCCTCATGCCCTGATGTGAGTCTGTGATGGGTCATTTAATAGCCATCATCTCAGTGACATTTTCTAATCAATGCCCAGGACAAATCTAGATCTCCTCGGTCGTTATAAAACTGTCTGCACTTGGGACTCAGTTATTGTTGGTTTTCAGGGTTTAATGTCTCTGTCTCTTTCTCTCTAATGGTCTCCTCTGTCCTTTTCTTTGCCCAACGACATCACTTTGCTCTAGAGTGTTTGTGCTTTCTCTAGAACATTCCACATTCTGATTTGGTCTAATTACTACTTGAGTAGTTAAATGTTTGTCCTACTTTCTGTAGCAGAGTTGGTTCAATTTTTATAAAAGTCTGTTTTAAATGGTGGTATCTTCCCTAGTTTTGCACGATGTTTGGTCGGTTGGTGGCCCAGAGGAATTGATCTAGTGTTCAGGAGAGTTATGCCTGATGGTTTTTGTACCTTCTAAAGGTTGTTTCCTAGAGTTTGCCATTGTAGGCTGGGAAACAGGCCCCTGAAAGTTTCTAAGCTGAGGATAGAAGCAGAAGAATATATTATCTCACTACGTTGACCAGGCTGACTCCAAACTTCTTGGCTCAACTAACCCTTCTGTCTCATTCACCCCAAATTGCTGAGGCTGTCATTGTGAACCAGTATACCCAGGTAGAAACATTGATTTGACCACATTATGTGGGGTAGCGTGGGTTGAGGTCAGGGAAGCTTGTGTAACCGACTGTTCTGGTTATCCAGGAACAGGATACTAGCAACTAACACAGAAAGATGGGGTGACTCAAGAGAAGCTGCATAAGTGACATCTGTAGGAATAAGCTTTGGGTTTAGTTTCCCGAGCCAGACACAAACCCAGAATTTTAGGCTTGTAGTTGAGTACCGTGCTTAACAAAAATAAGAAAGCCAGGAATCACAGTGGTCTCACAGCAGCCGGCACCGAGAGACTCGGTGGAATCTGAGCCGGCGATGGTCTGTTTTGGCTCAGACATCTGGTGAGCAGTTGAAGATGCAGGGCTGCAGCTTGGAAAGAGGCTGAGGACGGAAGGCAGGTAATGGCTGGAGCCTTGAGAGGGTATCTGATAGCCAGTGGCGGGAGCACAGCGAGAAAGCAAGTTTTAAGCACAAATTTTGGTGATGTGAACACTGATGGGTTTTGTCAACCCTTCCTCCCCTGGGCTTCAGTTTATTTAGATTAGTTTAGCCCAGGATATCCCCCTCCCAGGGCTCAGTGGCTTCCTTTCCATGGCTCAGGTTTCTTCTCTCAATGGAAAGAATTGCCCTCCCCGCAAGGAACAACGTGGACTCTGACTCGTGTTCCTTTGTTTTTTCTGGAGCCCAGATGTAAAAACATAACTTCTTGCTACCTTTCCCTTTTCCTTAAATCTAATTTCCCGTCTTTGTGTGACTAATCTGTTCTTTAGGGAAGCTGATGGAAACAGGAAGGAAGAAGATAGGACATGAGCAGGAGCTGATAGTGGGCAAATGCCATGTGTCCTCCCCTTGGCTTCCAGAAAGGGAACGTTTGTGCTCCTGAAGATGGTGGAGGAGAGCCCAGGGGATGGGGTCGTCATGTAGTTGGAAATGGCAGGGGAGGGAAGGGATAACTAGGACCGGGCGCTTGGTGGAGGTGAGCACATTGGTAGGTGTGATCTCTGGAAAGAAGGGTGATGAGAACGAAGAGTCTAACTACGAAGCTCTGGGAGTCAACACTCACACAAAAAGCTCCGTGGTCCTGTTGGCCATCAGCCAATGTGAGGGAGATCCTACTTACATTGGAAGTCAATCAAGAATCATAGCCAAGACTTGAGAGTCGGGCTCCCAACCCCACCTGACCGTTGTGGGTTTTTAAATTTTTTTTAATTATTTTTAATTTGGGGGGCGTTGTTTTTCATTCTTCTATCTACTTGGCCCTCGCCCTTGTGCTGTGCTTGGTTGCATTTCATAAAATCTCTGTTGCTTCATGTGATTTGACAAAGGAAGCAAAAGAAGTCAGATGACATAGAAACAAGGCTTAAATCACTCGAGCAAAGATGATGTTTGGACAGAATATTAGGAAATATGTTGAAATAGGTGGTTATAAATTAAACCCAGGGCTTAGAGGAAAATGTACTCTACAGAATCCAGATTTAACCACACACACACACACACACACACACACACATGCACACACACACACACTCGCACACAGATAGAGACAGGGATAAAGGGAGAGAGGGGGAGAGAGACTATGAAAGTAGAGAGGGTGGCAGCAGACCAACAGAGATGTGTGTCTTGGAAGAATAATGGGCGGGCAAATGAATGAGGTACAATGATATACAGGTACATACGTGAAATGCTATATAACGAAACCCATTATTTTGTATGTTAACAAAAGACTATGAGATAACTGTATCTGAATCCATTTGAATTTGTATTCTGAGTCCACTTGCATCCTACTGAACACAATGAGAGTATCGCAGGAGAGCTTATTCTAGATGGAAAATAGTGGGGACTCTGTAGTAGCTGGAGCAAGCCTCTACTTTCCACAGAATCAGTATTTGGAATTCCAAATCTTTCACCATGGAGTTCATTTTATTTAACCTTTTGAAAAGAAGGTGCAGGGGTCGGGGAGTCACCTTCAGAGTCAGGAGCATTTGCACAGTCTTAGAGCACTGAGAGGCACAGATCAATGCTGGGAGGAGGGGGATTTGGGGCTTGATGGACAAGAACAGTCATGTCCTTATATTGACTGAGAAAAGCAAGCCAGAGAAAATGGCCCCGAGTCGCACTGTCACACAAGCCCTTGATACCATGGAGCTACGCCAGTCTTGCTTTTGTAATGTTTGATTTTTTTCTGAATTTTCCTCAAGTGTTAGAGCCCATTAATTGCTTCCTTACGGCAGCTGCTTGTGATTTAGGAATGATCGCGGGCACACACAGTCTGTTGTTATGGCCCAAACAGACATCATAAAAGACCTTGTACTTACAGTCTCACCGCAGAAAAATGCCCAGGAAATAATAACTGTAAAAATTAGTTTTCAACCAAGTAGGGCTGGTTTTGATGTTTTGCATTTTGGGTTCTGTCCACCCCCTTCTGCTTGGCTTTCATCTTCAATGCAAAACGAAAGGTGTAAAGTCTGAAGCTGCAAATCCACTTATTGGCATAATTCCCTTCCCAGGCTTTGTGGAGCTGGGTATTGTCATAACCACAGCTCTCCTGCCATGGGGTTGGCTTCTCCTATCGTCCATCCGTCCATGCTGCTGCATTGAACTCCAAGGATTTTATTGTGTTTTTGTCTCATGCGTGCACCCGTTTCAGCTTGGCAAGAATTAATTGAGCACCTACTCTGTGCTCAGGTTGACCGAGCAGCTCTGAAGCCTGGAGTTCAGCTTTACTTATTAAAGGAATGGGGCCACAAGTTTGGTTTGGTTTTGGTTGGCAACAGCCCTCAAAGGCCAATTATATTCAATTGACATCGTCTCCAAACATTGCCACCATCCACACGGGGTGTTTCCCGGAGTTTGTGTTACCTTTAGGAAGCTCTGTCTGCTTGCCTTCTTCGTTCCTCAAGTATTTGAAAAACAGTGTTTGCTTTTTGTTTCCCATCAAGCGTAATATTGAAGTGTGTTGTCAATAATCACCAACATTGGTAGGTCACACGCTAGTAAGCTGCTTTGTTTCAGTCGGGGGGGGGCATTGCTTTCTCCCCATTTAATAGATGAGGAAGCCAGAGCATCAAGACTAATTGGGCAGCCCAGGACTGCACATGTGCCTCGGTCAGAGTTTCCATCTAGACCTGTGACTTGAGAACCTGACCACCAAGATACTTTTATTTTACATTCTTCATCTTTAAAATAATACCTCCAGGTTACTCTTGTATTTTCCTTTGACTTTTTACTGAAACATTTTTAAAAAAGAAATTATAAGTTACAAGCTCACACATTTTATCTATGATTTTAGGCAGTGCAATTCTATATCAGGAAAAATAAAGATGAATTACTAGCTCAAATTATTTGTAAAGTTTAAAATCTGTCCATCAAAATGATTTTATATTAAACTTCATAAATAGAACAATTAGAGACATCCCCCAAATTGTCTACATATACATACATATCCTAACAAAATAAAATTTTATACATGAATTCAAGGTTTTCATATACAAAAGAAAACAGGTTCTTATTTAAGTTATGGGGAAACTGGTGCTAAGTCCATTAAACATGTTACTCAGAAGCAGATACATATACAGAAATAACTACATCTAATTAGCTAGGGTTCCCAGTTCTCAAAGAAAGCACTAAGTTCTCAGGTTCTCGTGTGTCAATGTTATTTGCAGCATCATTTTTCTGTAGTTTCAGAAATGTGCTCAAAACTGCAAGTATAGCAAGGTGGTGGTGGCGCACACCTTTATCCCAGCACTCGGGAGGCAGAGGCAGGCGGATCTCTGTGAGTTCAAGGCCAGCTTGGTCTACAAGAACTACTTTCCAGGACAGGCTCCAAAGCTACAGAGAAACCCTGTCTCGAAAAATAAACAAACAACCAAAAAAAAAAAAACTTTGCAAGTATGTATCTCACTTTCTGAGAGGCCAATTAAATATGCGTGTGTGGAGACCAAAGTCTCCAATCAGTACAGTTGAGGCACCATCTCAATTCTACACTCCTGTCTCTTTCCCCACTGGGAAACTATAAGCATTGATAAAGCATTGTTGCAAAAACTCTTGAGCCCACAGAGAGACTTAGATCAACCATCTGGTTCACTGGGCTGTGCTGTCCCAGAAGGGAACCACTGGTGTAGAAGGCTGTTATCTTCCCCTTCAAAGACAGGAACCTAATGCAGTGTGCAACTGAAGTAGATGAAGGAAAATGTAGCAAAGACATACTCTATCCAGAAATTAACATACAAGATGGGTGATATTTTGATCACAGACCGGGCACTATACAGAGATTGTCATGCCAAGACCACTACTATCTATTTATGTGTGTGCCTCTCTTTCCTCTCTTCTCCTCATATCTTTTCCCTTCCTCTTCCCTCCTCTTCCCTCCCTCTTCCCCTCCTCTTCCCTCTCTCTTCCCCTCTCCTCTCCCCTCCTCTCCTCCTCCCCCCTCCTCCCCTCTCCCCTCTCCCCTCTTCTCCTCTCTTCCTTCCCCTCTGTCTCCTCCCTCCCCTCTCTTCTCATTCTTTCCCTTCCTCTCCCCTCCTCTCCCTTCCCCTCCCTTCTCCTCTCCTCCTTTCCCTTCCTCTCCCCTCTCCTCCTCCCCTCTCCTCTTCTCTTCCTTCCCCTCTGCTCTCCCGTCCCTCCCTTCTCCTCTCATCCTCTACCCTCCCTCCCCTCTCCTCTCATTCTTTTCCTTCCTCTCCCCTCCCCTCCTCTCTCCCCCTCCCCTCCCCCTTCTCCTTTCCTTTCCTCTCCCCTCCTCGCCTTCCTTCTCCTCTCCTCTCCCCTCTTCTCCTCTCTTCTTCCCCTCTTCTCTCCCCTCCCTCCCCTCTCCTCTTGTCCTCTCCCATCCCTCCCCTCTCCTCTCATCCTTTCCCTTCCTCTCCCCTCATCTCCTCCCTTCTCCTCTCTCCTCTCCTTCCCTTTCCTTTCTTCATTCTCTGTGCCCCTTCCACACTTCCATTTTCAATAAGGCCAATCAATGCTCTAGATTTAAAATGCAACCCCAAATCCAGATTTAAACTATATAGGATTCACTTGGCCTTGGGACAGCTCTTCACCTGAGTTGAACTAACTTAGGCCAATGTTTTCCTACAAAATCACTTAACTTTTAACTTTTCCAATATGTAGGACTTCTTTAAGCATACGAAGAGTCCATAGAGGCCTCTCATGTCCAGGCAGTTAGCCACTCTTGCCGGTCCAGTTTCAGAAATGTCTCCCAAGTCTGCCGTTTTCCATGGATCCTCACCCTCTCACCATGTCTCCTAACTTTCTTACCACTCACCGGGACCAAGAGAACAACTCTCTGAGAACTGCTAACATCCCTCACTCCGAGTCCCTCAGAGCAGACACACCCCACTGTACCTCCCTGAAGCTGCTGACAGGATCTGGCCCAGACACCAGAGTGTGGCTAACCAGCCCTCTGCAAGTCCTTGTTCCTGCTATTCCTGTTTCCACTCCCAGCTCCACAACTGTTCTTCTCGAGCGAGAGCATGGCGTCCTCTCACCCTTATGCATATTCTTTCCTCCTCTCTTGCCTTCACATGCCTTACCTCCCCCTTTATCTCTGGCCAGCTTCAGAGAGCCAATCACAGCACTTCCTTTCAACCCCACCTCTTCTGCTTTCTCTCTTCCCATCATCCTTTGACACAAGGTTCATCCGGCTGATTTCACCATACTAGCCTGCCCCTCCTACAGATGCAGAGAGCACTGACCAGCTGACAGCAATAAACACTCAGAGGAGGAGCCTGTTTGCTCTCAGAACTCTACAGTAATGAGAAGATTAATCAGAAAGAGTCCTGTTATCTCGCAAGACTGAAAAATCAACTTATCTTTGATGTTAAGGGGCAGAGGTCACCAGCCCCCTCTTCTGTGGTGACTGTCTGCCTGGAGTCCTGGGACATGCTCCTTTCCCTTCCAACAGAGTTTAATTCTGTTGGGCCACTCGGCCCCATGACACACTCCTTGCTCTCAGCCATGTCTCATTCACTTTAAAGCAAATTGAAATGTCACCAGATATTGTCTGAAGCTCTTCCACCAGGCCTCTCTTCATTTTTAGTTTGGTGTTTATGGAAATAGGCAATAGGATATGCTAAAACTCCAGTTATTTGGGTAGAAACAGACTTGGGGTTACTAAAATCGGTTATGAGACAAGACCCACATCAACGAGCTGAGACAAACGGAAAGATGGTGACTATACATTATAATTTTAACACCTTTTGAATGGGGACTAGTTTGCCATGCGTGTCATTGACTTCTATTGATTCTTTCTTTGGTAATAAGTCAGCTACATTCTAACAATGCTCTAAAGCAGTGGTTCTCAATCTGTGGGTCGCAACCCCTTTGGGGTTCACATATCAGATATCCCGCATATCAGTTATTTACATTCCTATTCATAGCAAAATTACAGCTATGATGTAACAATGAAATAATTTTATGGTTGGGGTCACACAGCACAAGGAACTGTATTAAAGGGTCACAGCAGTAGGAAGGCCGAGAACCAATGTACTGAAGAGTTCCCACCTGACGGTAATGATACACAATCTTTATTAGCATCTTTCAGTATTTCTGTCACTAAGCCTGACTATACAAAACTATGTAGAAATGATATTTCTATTTATGAGGGGGACGTATGCAACATTCCAGACAGGCTACAGACCTGTCCCCAAAAGCCTGACCCAAAGCTGTGACCCACAGCTAGTCCTTCATGTTTCTTTTACATTGACCTTAGCTTTGTTTTAGCAGCAAATGCGACTTTTGATTAGTTACCTTATAGTCACTGATAGTGTACTATTATTTTGTTAAGGGTAGTATAATTGCCACAACAAAATGCTATTTACAAAGACTCTCAAGTTAGGGCTAAAGAGATATAGTTCAGAGGTTAAGCTCATTTGTTTCATTTGCAAAGGATCCAGGTTCAGTTCCCAGCACCCAAACGGCTGATCACAACTGTCCATAATGTGGACACCAAGCACACATGTGATATGTATACATACATGCAGGAAAACATTCCTACAAATAAAATAAAATTTCTTTTAACAAATCCTCGTATGTGAAATGATTAGAGCCATTAACTTGTTTGCTGCTTATCTTTTAGTTAGCACTAATGAGGGTTTTACAAACCAGTTTTAAAGACCAGACAAAAATGAGCTCACGGCCCAAACTGAACATTAAAGGCTAGATATCAGAGAAACTCCTTGTGCTGTGGTATTTTGACTTGGAAAAGCAGTATGGCTCCTGAAGTTATAAACATGGCCCTCTGTGATAGCCTTCTTGGTTCATCGAACTGAGTCCATCTTCTCAGTGAAGAGGCCCAACTCAAAAAGAGCAGGATTTCAGTCCCAGTAGGAGAAAGCATCCTCTGTCACCCCTGAGCACAGGAAGGGGCGTGTCCTGAGCAGCCACCCTGTGTGTAGAAGGTGACCTTGACTTTGCTGCTATCTTGAGCTTGGCAGGTGCTCAAGAAACACCACTGGGTTTTTGATGCAGTCATGAACTGGACATCCTACACGGGGCACTTTGGCTCTAGTTGACACGTGTGGATTTGACAATGACCATTGGTTTTCTAGAAGATTCATTTTTGCTCCCCATTCATTGTGGGGAGATTTCAAACAAGCTTTGACATCAGTTATGCCACACATAACCAAATCACGTGCCTTTAGAGGGGCCAGCCTCTGAGATCTCACTAGGAAATAGACAAAACTGTGAAGAGGGGAGGAACCTTTGAGAGGCGAGGGGAGAGGCTGGGTAAGGCTCCACAGTAACAGCTGACTTGAAGGTCCCTGGGTTTTCTAGGAGTCATTGTTACTTAACTGTAATCAAGTGTATAACTTTAGAAATACACTATTTAGGGGGCCAGGGATTTAGGTCAGGTCAGTGGTTGAGCATTTTTCTAGCAATCACAAGGCCCTGAGTTCAATACATAGCTCTGAAAAGAAAGAGAGAAAGAAATAGGAAGGAAGAAAGAAAGAGAGAGAGAGAGAGAGAGAGAGAGAGAGAAAGGAAAGAAAGAAAGAAAGAAAGAAAGAAAGAAAGAAAGAAAGAAAGAAAGAAAGAAAGAAAGAAAGAAAGATAGATAGATGCCGGGAGGGAGAGAAGAAAGAGAAAAAAGACACTATTTAGCCTTGTTGGAGGTAGACATCACATTTTTCTAAATCAGCCTCGTCTACCATATCCTTTAATCACAGGTTAGAACAGTGATTAAATAGACTTTCAACAGATGTATGTCCAAAATACAGCTTGTAGCTGGGCGGAGGTGGCGCACGCCTTTAATCCCAGCACTCAGAAGGCAGAGGCAGGCGGATCTCTATGAGTTCGAGACCAGCCTGGTCTATAAGAGCTAGTTTCGGGATAGGCTCCAAAGATACAGAGAAACCCTGTCTCGAAAAACAAAACAAAAAAACCCCCAAAATACAGCTTGTTAAAATGCTACTTTAATAAGGGATTCTCCACTGCCTTGCTTCAACTTTGATGAGTTCCTCTCATTCCTCTTTCCCTTAGCTCTCTAGTGCTCTACAAAACAAATACTCAACCTTTACAGCTTTAGTACTAAAGAAATAAGAAATATATAAATATCCTTAGCTTTGGTGTTTCTCATTTCCTCACTGCTTTGTTTACTGAAAATATCAATAGGTACATTAAACATTCACTGAAAATGTTAAAATATAATTCTCTTAGCTTTCCCATAATCATTGAAAAAGTTGTCTGGAGGATAAAGAGAAATGGATTTTATGAAGGTAATTGTATTATCTGAGCCCTGTCTCCTGCAACTTGCTCTGCCTTTTATCGTCTTTTTTCCTCATTTAGAACCTACAACCTTAGGCCTGGTGCTTGTGGCAGTGGGGTAGGCAGTGGGGGCCATTTCAGAAATCCCATGCTGAGAGCAGGCACCAGACAAATGGGCAATTCTGAGGATCATGTCTGTGCTCCATGGTCTTGGTATTTAAAGTCATGCAGAATGAATTAAAATCCTGGACAGCTCATTTCGAAGAGGCCCCACATAGGAAAGATCTGAGTTTCATTTTTGGCCTCTCTAAAAGGATTATCATAATTCTTCATTGCATCGAGGGGGGTGGAGATTAAATGTAACAACAGCTCACAGTTCCTCGTTGATAATAAAATATGCAAAATACAAGACACGATGCTGTCGTTGTTGCTTTCAGGATAACCTCACAGATCTTACCAGAAAGGCATGTTACCTACACAGTCAGATAGCCACATGGTATAGAAAATTAGTTCCAGTGAATTTGAATGTGAATATGAAACAGACAGTGATAAAGTTGTTGCTTTAGAATAAGCAGACGGATCTCTTTGTGATGTGGGAATGCAAGACATTTCTTCAGTGGAACACAACGATAACTGTGACGAGACTAGGGCTTCAGTGCTGTTCCTCTGTGGCTGACACTTATTAGGAAGTGACATTTTTGTTGGAGCAGGAGTCCCGTGTTCCTACCAGTAGTGGTAGAGTCCCTTCTGATAGGTGTAGCATGATTAATAAAAACCCAGAGACAGATATTGGGGTTCAATCTGAAGGTCAGAAAAGCAAAACAGCCAGCTACAGGCTCTTATCTCTACCTCAGTCTGAAATGGTGATCCTGCCTCCAGGAATCTCAGAATGAGACTGTGTCTGGGAGCTGTCTCCTCCCACCTTATATTCCTCTCTCATGCTGGGATTAAAGGCATGCACCACTATCACCGAGTTTCTATGGCAAATTAGTGTGGTTACTGGGATTAATGGTGTGTGTCACTACTAGCCTGGTCTGTAAGGCTGATCAGTGTGGCTGTTTTACTCTCTGATCTTCAGGCAAGCTTTATTTGTTAAATAATACAAATGAAATATCATTATAGGTAGACCCCTTCGCCTTACTTCCTGCCCAGGCTTGTTCATGTCCTGGCCCCACTATGAATGGAGTTAATGGAGATAATTATGAGACAGACATTCTAATTCCTTGGACTGTGTTAAACCACAAAACATGACTTCATTATCAAGAATTAGAATAGACAGCATAATTAATGCCTCTAGAAAGAGTATTTCTTACAAGAAGAATAGACGGGCTCTCACCAAGAAGAAATCCCTCCGAGAAAACGTTATGTACACATGTGGTCACCTGATTTATGAGAAAGGTAACATGGTACCACAATGGGGAAAAGATGCCATTTGCTGTTAACAGCGTTCAGTTAACTTGATAACCACCTGGGGACAAAAACCATCCTGACTTCACCTCCCGTAAAACCAGTTCTCAATGAAGTCACACTCAAATATGAAAGATGCAATAATAAACCTTTTCGCATGTAGAATAAACAGACGGACTTCCTCAAGCTGTGCAATAGCCACAGATTTCTTTAGTTGACTACAAGCATAACAATAAAGAGGAAAATGCTGTATTGAAGATGCCCCAGTAGGGACTGGAGATGTAACTCAGAAATGGAGCATTTGTGTAGATCCCAAGGCCCTGAGTTCAAGTACCAGCACTACCATCATCTACACAAACAATAGTGACCACAACAAAGAACACCCCAATAGAGTGTAAAATCAGAACATAGCATGGGAAAATATATTTCTAGTAAACACAGATAGCAAAAAACACTCAGAATACGTAAAGATTTCGAAATCTCTATATATGCATATATGTGGCATATAATATATAATACATTCTAACAGACCAGTAGAGTAATTTAGTGAAACAAAGGCAAAAGATGATAATTCTTTATGAGAAGAATGTAAAATATTGAATAGGTTTATTGAAAGAGTGCTCAGTTTATCACTAGGGAACTATAAAATAAAATATACCTTATAAGAACAAGTAAGATGAAAAGGAGAAAGGATCAAGCGTTAGACATGATCTGGAACCTACTGAAGCTGAGCATAGGAACTATAGGTACCACACTGGGAAACTACTAGGTAGTGTCTACCGAAGTAAAAGTGAATGTACACTTTAGCCTTTCTTGGATACACACGCAACAGAAACGCACACTGGTATCTCACCAAAACCCTGACATTAGGGTATTCCTAGCAGCAATTTACAATAGCCAAGACTCTAGGAACTCCTAGAATCAAATTACTGTCCACAGCAGGTTAAACAAATAAGTCATATATAGAATTTTATAAAGCAGTAAGAACAAGTCTACAACTACACCCAAAATTATAGATGACCTTCACAGGTTTTGAACAAAGCAGTCCAGGCATATGCTGTATGGTTTCCTTTAGGTAAAGAATGAAGGCAGCTGAATTCTACTAGCAGAACAAAGAGAGGCTATTGGTGTAGGCTGTTGGCATAGACAGGTCAGAGCAGGAGTTCCTGCCCTGCCAGTTGTCTGTAGCTCGGGTATACTGAGTTTGTCATAACTTCTTTAGCACACTTGATCCATATGATGTATATGTATTACATGCATACACACCTACCATTTTCTTTTTCTAATTATATTACAATTATAATATAGAAACAAAGTTTGAGAAACCTGTCGACAACTACGGCTCTCTGCATTTCACATAAATCTTTCAATTGACTGGATAGATTTACTCAAATTCTTTTAAAGCTGATATTTTGTCTTCTCTTTTTTTCCCCAGGGCCCCCCTGGTCCAAAAGGCGATAAGGTGAGAAAATGTATTAATGTAATTAATTTACTGGAAATCAATACTGGCGTGATCTGTGATGTGTGTTTAGACCTTTTTTTTTATTAAGCATCATGTATGGATTTTAGATAAAACTGTCATTTCATTTTGCTGTTTTACAGGGAGAACAAGGTGATCAGGGGCCGCGGGTAAGTTATGCACTTGTTGTCCTGGGTGGGAGATGATTTTCCAGCTCACAACATCCTAACTATCCTTCCCCTTTGTGGAGTGCATGATGTGGTAACAGCTGAAAAAATTGACAAACCACCCATAAGCAAGAAGTATCTTACTAATGAATATGTGTATCCTGTGCGTTATCATAGTTTGATTCCAAATACAACATTCTACAATTAATGAGCCTCCTGGAGCCATCCAACAGTCATCTTTCCAGTGACTGTTGGGGTCTTCAGATGTGCACACATTGGTTTGCAGCATAAAGGCCATGTGGTGTTCTCTTGAACTTGGCACTTCCCTCTGATGGAACTTCTCGTGCTATTGCATAACTGCGTTCTAGCATAGATAAAAATATTATTGCATTTTACATATTTATTCTTCCTCGTAAGTTTGAATAGCACTTGTTTGGATTTCTTGCTTTTCCAGATTTGTAAGACAGATAAAAGGTGTAACACAATTTAGCACTGTGGGCAGAGGGCCGTTTCGTCTCTGCTCAGATGTGGCCCCTTCGACCATCATAACCAATGGCAAATGCTTTGTTGTTGCCTTGGTAGTGCCAAGTCCTTGGGTTCACATCTGTGCCTCATTACTCGAATGTTCAGACATACTGTTCCAATGATGTAGTGGCTCTGTTCAGACATACCTCTCAATTTTCTCATGTCACTACGCACAAAAGCGAGTATTTGGTTGAAGAGAGAATTTTTTTTACAGTGGAAACATACATTTAAAATATTCAGGTTGAAAACAGAAACTATGGAGGTCTCTCTGTAAAATATACTGCATTTGGTTAATTATTGAATTTATGAATACTGCAGAGCGTATTTTTTTTTCAAAATACACAGTTGATGCAGATGAGAAAGGTTTGTGCCTTCATTCTCCCTCGTGCTCCGTGAAGCTGGGTAAAGGTGCTTGGATTTGCTTTCCTTCCTATTCTTCAGCTGTTTCGTGTTGAAACAAAGATGCCTCCAGCAGGCAGGCCTTTCATGACAGTTCTCTTAGTTGATATCTGCCTCCAAGCTAAGAACTCATCAGTGGTCCATCACTGAGCATCACGGTATCTACTGTCATGGGTGGGAATGGAATGGAACCGTAGCCTTTATTGACGAGATGAGAGCCCCTTGATCTGTGGGTGGTGATATTTCACACGGCTGGTCTCCCTGCATTGAGTATCACGTCTTTCTACACCCACTAACAGCATCCCTCTGCTCGGCCTCTCCAGGTATGAGGGAAAGTCCCCATTCTGAGAAGTGTTCCTTTGGCAGAGGAAGTGCAGGGGCGGTTCACAGCCTAGCTATCATCAGTCAGGGTTCAGTCTTCTTTCCCAGAAAGGTGTGTTGGCTTTCATCGTTACTAAAAGTGATGATTGATTAGAAAGCTAGACCAAATTTCCAAGGTGAAACCTGACACCACCTGAAATCCACGTGGTTTCATGTTGCATTACAAACAGAGTCTTGGACTAGGAGCCGAGAAAGTTTGGCCAAAGTTCACGAACTACTTTGACAAACCCAGACAGCCTTTCGTACAGATTTCAGCCAGTTTTCACACTGGCTGGAGCCAAGTTTCACACAATTCAGGCGCCATTTAGCGTTTTGGGTGGAAAATGGTAAGATTGGGTCTTGTTTTCTCACAGCGTGCTAAGTGGCACATGCAAAGACAATGGGAACCCTTGCTTAGCTCCTCTTCTCTTCGGAACCCTACCTGAAGATCAAACAGGTCATTTACAGAGTTCTAGAATTGTGTGCGCAGCCCACTTACTAATCAGGAAATATATCATATAAAAAGGAGCAAAGGAAGAACCTCTACTTTCATAGAAAAGTAAATCAAAACTGAAGAAGTCTTCAATGGTAATGAAAATTGATTGTCGTGTCTTCTGTGTAGGCATAGTATTCCAACTAATGTTTATTGGAGAATCTCTTATTTACTTATCTACACACTATGTTGGCCTCAAACTCATGATGACTACAATTTTATTTTGTTTAAATAATATAGATGTCTGTATTATTTGTTTAAATAATATAGATGTTTGTTTTATCACAGATATAGATTCCTATGTTCCATTTGTTTCAGATGATTTTATTTTTTTGCATAATTTCCACTCTGAGCCTCCACTATGATTTGTATTCTTTATCGGGTAGCTTTACATGACGGTAGCCACAGTGTTTTTCCGAAATATGAAATCTCTCCTGGCTCCGTTTCTCCAAATAGCAAAGCAGTATAGGAAGCCGCAAGTTGTGGATCGAAGCAGGAGGGATAAGAACATACAGAAACTAAGAATGCAACACTGCTCTTGAAGTCTTGAATGTACATCAAGGCACATAGACCAAGCCTTGCCGTGTCCACAGCACTTTGTCTAATGCGATGGAGACCATGAATGGATCCACTTCTTTCTCTCCACCCCCACCCTGCACTGCCAAATTCAAGCTACTGTTATCTCACATAATCTCCCAATTCATCTTGTTTCCACTCTTGACCCTGATGCATTTTCTGCCAGACAGCCAGACAGATCATTTTTCCTTTGTAAATCAGGTCATGGTACTTACTCTTGGCATAAGGCCTTGGAGTTAAGTGCACTGCTGTGTTGGCTCCTTTGGACCATTAAGGTTGCCCTTTGCCACCTCATCTCGCCCTGTTCTTCTTTGCCCACCAACTTCAGGCCACAACACCAACTTCAGGTAAGGTGTGTTCACAGACCTCTACACTGCCCTCACGCACAGCTCAATGACATTTGCTGTTACCCTTTCTTCGGAGTGTCTTGTCCTCAGCTCTTATTGGCTGAGATCTCATCATGGACATCACGGTCAGAGGAAAAAGGTCCTTTACTTCCCATTCAGAGCTTGAGGTGATCCAGGATTTTGTAATTTACTTACTTGCTTGATGGCTATAAGGTTTGTCCTTTCTCTCCGTAGAACACAGAAGGAGGACTTGGTCTGTCATAGAATAGTAAGGACTTGATTCATCTTTGCTGGGTTTTGTCACCTCCAAGAAGTGTAGGCTCTCATGGGTCCCACTAAGAACACTGTGGTTGTATATTCTACCCCTTAAATGGTTACCCAAAGAGAAACTGGGGAAGTGAAAATCCTTCCATTTTCAAGTATCACTGGGCAGCCTTGACTACACAGCAAGTTCAAGACCAGGCTAGGGTGCATCAGAAACTGCCCCAAGCAAACACTAGCCACTTCGGTTGAGGTCATTTGAGCTCTGGCTTGGTAAGTGGCCTCTCTTTTGAAAGTATACAAAATGAAGCAAAGTATTACACCTTCGAGGGAGTGAAAATACTATAAAAATTATACACATGGAAAATAAAAGAATTCATTTAAAGAACAGTGACATTTCATTTGCTAAGAGCATGTTAAAGACTGAAAAGTATCAGACTGGTCTATTTGAATTAAAGCTATATTTTGTGGAAGTTGAATGTCTAGCCTGCGTGGCAACAGGAAGTCACTGAAGGTTTCTGCAGTTCCTTATTGCTGTGCGGCATCCCTAGACTGCTGGGTATCAGTAGTGAAAGAAACTGAGAACTGAGAGAGCAAACAGACAGGAAAACTCTGTCTGTCACCCAAGGCAAGCCCGTAAGAATCCAGGCTGTAAAGAGGATGTCTGCTCCTGATGGAGAGAGGTCAGCAGAGGCTGAGACGCTCTGCTTGGGAAACAGGTGTATCTGGAGGGAAAGGGCCAGCTGGGCCGCACAGGCCAGAAGTCGGACAGTGAGGTGTTGTGCCAGTGAGCGGAGGAGCAGACATGAAAGGATGCACCACACCAAAGCACACGGCCTCATCATAGAAATACAAAAAGCAGCTGGTGGTGTTGATTACATAACTCCACGGTGTTGCTATGAAAGTCTCTGCGAATCTTATTCCTCTCTCTCATGTATCTAAGAACGCCCCTTCATGTCTCTCTGCCACCTCTGCTTTCGTATTAGCACAAAGGATAAAGCCTGCATCCGGAAAACAAACTCTCTCCCGTAAATCTCATAGACGTCTGCTTGTGTCTCATGGCTCAGACTGGGTCACATAGTTGTCCTGAAGCTTGGAGGAGCAGTGAGGGGGAGTCGTGACACTATTATATAAGCATGTGGCAAAATGCCAAGTGAGAACCTGGGCCTGTGAAGGGAAAAGCAAGATGCCACTCATTAAAAAGAAGCTGTTTGAGAGAGAAAGCTTAGGACATAGGGCCAGGGGTAGATTTGAACTGTACGTGGGTTTGGGTTTAGTACCAAGGACCATGGATCTAATTTTTAAAAAATTATAAATTTTTATAAATTATAAAAAATATTTTTATAATTATAAAAAATAATTTTTTAAATTATGTTTTTTATCTTTTGAAATTATAATGTAATTCCATTATTTCCCCTTCCCTGCCATCCCTCCAAATCCTCCTGTATTGTTTTGTTTTTCAAATTCATGGTCTCTTTTTCATTAATTGTTATAACACACACATACACACACATACACACACACATACACGTGCTGCTAAAGACAGGTTTTTTTATGTTCTAAAAGCAGTCTGGAAGTACAATTAAAGGATAGGGTAAGAAACTTCAACACAGTTATTAGAGCTGACAGCTCTCAGAGCTGATAGAATATAAGACCTGGAAAAAAAAAAAGGCTGAGCTTTCTGATTTGGTACTTAGTAAATTTAAGGGCGGGTTAAGCTTTAGTCACGTGGGATCTGTGAATTGGTGACAAAGTTCACTGGAACACTGCAGCTAAGAGAACACCTGTGAGGTGGGGCCGTGGCTGGAGAGGACAACTAGACCACTGGGTGAACTATCCAGGCAGGGAGTGAGACCATGGAATCAGAAAATTTGACTGTGAAAAGTAAAGGGAAGACGTCTCTTGGGTCATCTTAGAAACAGCCATATTGAAGGGATGGGATGAGAACGGGCTTCAGAGTTCTCAAAGGGAGAGCCCGGGCACTGTAGTGTGTCAACACCCACCAAGGGCAGAACCATATTAAACCAGTAAAGGCAGAAAGGCCAAAGCCATTTTCCAGTGAACAGAAACCACAGGAATAGCTGTATAAAGCTTCTGAGCTTGCTGTTATGAATTCACAGTCAAGAAGGGAATGCTTTTTGTGAAGCAGTAGAAATGGACACCAATTGCAAACGTTGCACTGTAAATGGGAGGAAACGGGCTGGTTTTGAATCCTGTTGGTGGTATATGATTTAAAGGTAGGCTCTTTGGCATTGGCCAAATACAAGCTTATGATTTTTGGTATACTATAATAGTCATTGATGTCAACTGGTTTTGTTTGATAAGCATGGCGCTCACACATTTCTCCTTACCAGCCAGGAGACAGCTAGCAGATGCTGTCAGTCCTCCATCAGTTTGTACACATTATGATCTTAAGTTAGGGCTCTAGGTCACTGGGACAAGTTGGGTCTTTATGTTGCTGTCCGTCTGGCTTAATTGTTCTGCATTCGTCCTCATGACTCTGTAGCACAAAATGGAATGACTGTGGCTTTGCTGTCTTGGGAGACCTGCTGTAAGGGGCCTGTGGGGGAATAGAAAGGCATGGAAGCTGAACTAGGACTAGTAAAATGTAATGGGACATTTCTCTCCTTCCCACCAGTTCCCAAATCCCTGGCAGCCACCACCAAAATTATCACACAGAGGTTTATCTTAATTATAAATGCTCAGTGGATAACTCAGACTTATTACTAACTAGCTCTTACATTTTAAGTTAACCCATACTCCTTATTTATGCTCTGTCACCTGGCAGTGCCTTTGTTAGCATGGCACATTCATCTCCTGCTCCCTTTGCATCTAACTGGCCACTTCTCACTCTGGCCTTCTTTCCATCATCCTTAGTCTGGTCATCCCGCCTATACTTCCTGCCTGGCTACTAGTCAATCAGCGTTTTATTAAACCAATGTAAGTGCCAAATCTCTCCAGCAGTACACCAGCGGCCCAGTGATGACTGTTGATCGCCTCATTTTAACATTGCTGAGGGCCTTTCTAGGTACGATATTTATTTTCAACTTGGCTGGAGTTAAAATTGCTCCAGAGACACAATGATGGGAATCCATGCAAGTGTCCCCATAGAAAGAAGACTCACCCTAGATGTAGATGTCACCGTCCCATGGCCTGAGAACCCAGACTGAAGAAGAGTAGGTAGGGGGAGGAGGCCAGATAAACACCAGTGGTCACTTCTCTATGCTTCCCGACTGTGGACACAATATGGCCGGCCACCTCACACTCCTGCTTCCTTGCCTTCCCAGGCATGATGAGCTGAATCCCCTCGACTGAGAGTCCTTTCTACCCTAAGCTGTTTGTTGCTCAGGTGTTTGGTTACAGCAATACAAAAAGTAACTCGTACCCTGGGTACGTTGTACACATCATCTCTACACTAAAGCCAGCTCAGTGAACTAGGTAGGGAAGACAACCAGGAGGGGGAGGATGATGGAATTAAACTACTCAAACTCAGGCGAGGGCCAAGTTTGACAGATCAAATCCTAACTGAACCACAATCCCTCTTGCTCTGACAGGGACATGGATTAATAAAATAATGTATGAAAATTCTGTTTTTTTATGGCTGATTACTATTCCATATGCCCTGTGAGGCGTCTGAGGCAACACGGCCATGTTGTCATTATCCAAGTGGTGCTCGTGAGAGTCAGAGAGGTCCTTACCTGGGTCTGGGCTGCGCTGAGTGGACAGACGCCGCCTCTATCAACACACGGGTGTCATAAAACCAACTATCAGTACTATGGCTAGATACTTGTACCATTCCCACTTGAAGGAGAGAAAAACCAAGACTTAGGAAACAAAGACTTTGTCCTAGAGACCAGTCAGTGGCAGAACCAGGATGGGAACTTGTGCTGAGTGACAGTTCTCTGATTTTAGCAACATTATGAAGATGACGATAGGTTTGGGGTTGGTGTTTTTGTTTGTTTTTCTGATGAGTAGAGTTAGAAAGACAGTGCTTAGACCCAAACTCAACGGGGCATACCTGCTCTTCCCACCATGCCCTTCTGCACCCCACAATGAGAATCATTTTAATATATGAGCTCCCAAGCTCCATGAAGAAAATGCAAAAGCCAGAACACAAATACGAATAAATGGTTGTTTTCTCTTTGCAATTATATTAGACACAATATATTTGCTGTCAGCAAGAAAATAAATGGATGGAAATTTGTCCCAGTAATTGAGTGAGTTTCGAGACCCTGATGTGTACTGGAGCCTGTCTGAACTCAGTGTAGAGGAGTAGAGCAATATAACCCAGCTTCCACAGAATGTGGGATTACATCATTGACACATACCCTGCTGTTATCATCTCTGCTTCCCTGCCCTGCCCTGCCCTTGGCTCTGGGGTTATAACCCAGGGCCCCACACAAGCCAGGTGAGTGCTCTACCACAGGATTGCATCCCTAACCTCCAGTCACCCTCCTGTGGTACCATTCTTAGGTTTTCCTCAGTGCTTCCGTGTGAATTGTGCATACCCGCTCGCTCCCTGGGGATGCTTCGCACTGGTAGGATTTCTTCTCCTTCAGGGTAGCCCCATGAGAGGAGACTGCTTTGACCTTCTCCTGAAGCCACTCATGAACTGTGAACTGATTTGACTCTTATTCTGAGCCCCCTTCCTAGCAAACATGGATTGCCATTTCCTGACCAGTAAGGAGATTCCATTGTTGCAGAAAGAGGGCACAAGACTCTTCTAGGCATTACATCATCCTTATCTGTACCCACGACTGCGGCCATGATCGCTCCTCATCAGGAAAGTGTACCTTATCCCTCTCTATTCCTAAGGCCTGCAGCTCTCATTATGAACCATGGCAACAGGAATTATGATATCCAAGGTTTTTATGATAATCCTGTGTATTTCTTTCTCTTTCTCTTTAAAAAATAGGCAAAGCTGTTTCAATATTTGAGTCTTTTAATTTAAGAGAGTATATTTGCCAGCAAGGGGAACAGCTTTATAAACCAAAGTTCAGCACTAAAATTGACAAATAGCATGCGGCTATCTTTTGACCATATATTAATCTAGTCAGCTGGCTACCACGAGCTTGCCAAGTATCACAGAGCCCGATAAATGAGAGAGATTTAGTGGTTATTGGCCTCAACATGATCAGCCAACAGCTGCTTTTAAATGAGTCTTAAGCTTTCAAATTTTCAGTAAGCCACCCAGGAGCTCGGCTTAAGTATTTTCATAAAGTTCATCTCTTGTCTCAGTGTGTTCAGAGAAAATTTTCATCCCATCTGAGCCTCGGCAAAACTGATAGCATCTTTAAAAAGTCTTCAGAAAGACAGATTAAGCTCTCGCAAAGGAAAGCAGTTAGAAGTTTATTTTATTATCGTAACCTTTATTGACTGGGGTGATTAAACAGATTCTTTGGCTCTGCTAAAACATTTAGGCTTGGATATTAATTTGATTTCTTATTTCTTTAACCCTTGCCTTCTTCTATAGCCTTAATGAATATACTACTTATTTGGTTCCCACATGCAAGGAAATGAATATAATATAATGGAAAGAAGTAAATTGAGAAAAATTATTTTAATGCTCTCCAGATTTAGCAGATGTTGGCATGGATACCACAAGTTCATTATCATTTGTAATTTTTTTATTTTCTAATCAGAGGTATTTTAAGTGTTTTGTGCCCTATATCAGACCTCTAAGAGTGGTATAATGAATCAAGCCCAGGAATGTTTGTCATTTTGTCCTAATATAGACACGTTTAAAAATAATTATTTCTGCAGGTGGCAGGGCTCATTGTACAGATACAGACAGGGATAGTCCTTGGAATCCAGTGTTATAAATTCTGTCCCACGGTTATTGGATAAATTACTAGACTCATCAAATATGAATAAAAGTAGGTATTAAAGACTTAAATGATTTTTACCTTTTCTATATCACTTTAAATCCTGGTCCTTGGTGTCTTAGGAGGTGGCACAGTGGGTAAGAGCACTTGCTGTCCAAGCAAGAGGACATGAGTTTGAATCCCCAGGACCCCATAGAAAAGCAAGCATGACTCTGTGGACCTGTGACCCCAGTACCAGGGGTTGGAGACAGGAAGAGCCAGGGATCTCTTTGGCCTCCAAGGCCAGCTGAACTCATGAACTTCCGGTTCAGTGAGAGACTCTGTCTCCAACAATAAATGGTGGGCCCTTACAGAGAAAGACCTCCAACACAGTCCTCAAGCCTCCACATGTACGCCCACGGGCACACACACACCCACACACACACAGCTGTGCATACATACACAAGTGTGCACGCACACACATAAATTAGGTCTGGTCCCTTTTTAATGATAGATCTATGTATTTTCTGTCCCTACAAAATATGTCAAGTAATCAAACATCCCACATCAAATCCTAACAAGCAAATTTTGTTTACAACGTTCTGAAGGCAGAGAATAACACTCCGCAAAATCCCCACATTAGCAGAACAGCACAGCAGTGGGCTGTGAGGCCTTCGTGGGAAGCTCTGCTATTGCCCACAGGGATACAAAATGAAACCAAAATCCAACCCTAGCGCGTCCTCTGGCAGAGGCTTCCGAATGCTGCTGCCGGGAAGTTTGAATAGCCACTGGATGTCCTTTGCACACTGGCCTTCCTGTCACCATCATTTGACAGGGTCCATAGTCCAAACAGTCCCTTCACTGCTTACGTCACTCACAGGGGTCTCCTTCTTACCTCTGCTGTGTCAAACCTTTGGATGATCGCAGACTGACATGCAGTACCTCACACTCTTACAACAGACTATGGCGAAGGATTTTAGATGAAAGAGCGTATGTATGAATAGCTAATATTATCCCATTTAGGCCCCATTCGCTAGAATTCTTACAAATGCTACTTCATGTGAAACACAGGTTAAATAATTTAAGGACTTCCTCATTGAAGGATGGTTAATGATCGCCTCTTAACCACAGAACTCTCTAGCTTTTATTAAGCAAGTTAATTTCCATTTGAATTCTAATGTAAGATTCCTAGCTTTGCTAACTCATACAAATTGAAGTTCATGTCTACATTAATATCAACACTTATATTAGTGCCTACAACCGAAGAATGTAATAAAAGGTGGGAGGGAAAATACATTTGGAGTTGGTGACTTTGACTATTAGAAAGAGAAAGTAGCTGTTAGTAAATGTATTAAACTTGCATTGGAAATGGACAAAATATGAAATGCAAATTATAACCAGTAATATCAGTGAAAATGGCCATATTACAGACAGAAAATGCAAGCAATTTATTCTAATATGATTGCTACCACTCTTTTACCGTCAAACCCGAGTACAGATTTATGTTGGAACTGGAAGCATTGAAAGTGAATCAAGCAAATAGAGAAGAAAGTATGAAACAGAAACTTTCCGTTTCTGTTTACAGATGTGGCTCAGAGGGTGGGTCGTGTTCTGGATTCTTCCTTTCAGGATGGGTCAAATGATGGCTTTATGCACCAGCAAATGCTGTCTGTGGAGGGGAGGGGTTCCTGTAGGTCTGGCTGAGATGGGCCTCTGGAAAGTCATTTAGTGCCAGACAGCCGCATCCTTTCATACGCGTGCCTGCACTAATGTGTCCAGCAGCCCTTGTAGCAGACACAGTCCGTAAATCACAAGTGGCAAACAAGACTGGCTTTGTAGGAAGGGATGTCAGTTGCGTGATCCTACTTCAAATGTAGTTGTGTGGGGGCTAGAGCGAGCGAGAAGACAAGGCTCCCCAGCCTTTCCAAGGCCGTTCGGCTCTGCTGCCTGAATGTTGGTATTGGGGAAACCCTCACCCCAGCTAGGTTCACTGTGTTTTGTTAGCACAAATGCTACTAGTCAAGAACTATAAATAGAAAGTGTTGTTGCTACCATTAGAATGCTGTTTCTTCCATCCCATATACCAAGAAAGCTTCAGGCATTTTTTTTCTCGTTCTTTATGGACTTGTGGACATTGCACGAGTCTGTTGCTCAAAGTCAGACATGTAAAGGTGCCCTCAAACCCCTACAAACTGAAGCAGGATGTGGTAGCACTGGTCTCTGCTCCACATTTGAGGAGGCTGAGGTGAGAAGATTGCAAGTTTGAGGACAGCCTGGGCCGAAGAGCGAGACCCTGTCTCGGAAACAACAAGCTTTAATACTAGCATCCAAAGTGTCAAAAGCCCAATGAAATGGACCACTTTCCAGGAAAGTGATTCAATTTCATCCCTGCAGGACTTTGTTAGAATAAGAATTTAACAAGGGGAACTATAGAGAGGAAGCAAGAAGAGGGGGGACTTGCCATCCACAGTGACGGTGCTGTTCCAGCCGGAAACCACAGGGACATAGTGTGGAGCAGCGGAAAGAAAATAACCTGAAGTGCAAGGCTGGTGATTCTGCCCTCTGCCCCTCTTCAAAAGAACAGGCAACCTGGTTGATCAATCTCTGTCCACTGGTGATGGAGGGAAGGAGAATACCATCCAGTTCTTAATTCAGAAGAAATGCATTCAGTTGTGCCTAATATGTTTTTATTCTTTGGACCTTTGGCCAGGCTTATTATTTTTAGAAGCTTGCTTAATCTGTTTATCTATGCTCTTTTAATTACGGCCCAGTATTGAACTACCTCGCCAGAACCTTGATGTCATCCAGCATCCTTGAACGGGGGCCATCATGTGAGATTTCCGGGATTGTCCAGGGGGCATTCTTGCCATGGTGAAGTAGGAAGTAAGGAGTGAAGGGCATGACTGAGGGAGCTGTGGCTAACCAGAGTAGCCAGGGAAATTTCTGGAAACATGCCTTCGTTCTAAGTGAGAGGCCCCATTGGTTGTGTTTTGAAAGTTGTCCAAGTTGCTTCTCATATTAGGTATAATCAAACACTCACCCTTATCGCATGCCAGTATTGACCTTGGCAGTGTACCGTTTACCAGTGTGTGTGTGTGTGTGTGTGTGTGTGTGTGTGTCTGTGTGTGTGTACCAACAGAAACTTGTCTGACCATACATATATTTTGTGTACACATATGTGAAGTTCTTTGCTTCTAACTGCACGTGTCTATGATGTGTTTGTGAAACAATTGTCCACAACTGTTACTCACATACACCCATGCCAAGACCATACATATATGAAGTTAGCCTTATTTCCACTCTAATTCCTATAAAGATTGGTGAATGGCTAAAGCCATTTATTAATTCTTTTCAGTTACTTAATACATCAGCCTTAACTACTTTTAAAAATAGCCTCTTCTACTCAGTGTGGCATTTGAGAGCTAGAGAGAATGTAATTAACCTTTAATAATTCAATACATAGTTTTTTCTCACCCATCTTCTGGGAAAGCCATTGGCAACTTCCATTTGCACGGTCAACATTCCCGACAATCATGTCAAAGAGAGGCACTGACTTTCAAGTAGAGTTCGCTGACATCCATTAAGCTCTTTGTGACACAAATCTTTCTCTTGCTTTGAATGGTTAGAATGTTGCAGTCATAATTCGAGCAGTTAGTTCTTTTTCACACCTTATTCCTCCACGGTTGTGGCAATCAGAAAAGTCTGATATGCCAGCATACACATAGTCTTTAAAGAATAAAATCTTTCTGTTATTGAAGAAGCTTTGGCTTACCCCTTGCAGTGAGCATATATTACAATAGCACCGGGTAAGTTTTCACACTTGATTCTGTCCTGTCTTCAAGTTGTTTTGACCCTACTGTTCTTTTTGAAGAAAACCCTTGGGAAAGTTGGGAGCTGGTAGTGTGGCTCTGTCAGGAATTTCTCGCGTGTCCTCTTTAGTGTGGCTGGTGTTTGTCATATGGCAGAGCCCCCTGAACCTGTCTCTCATGTCTTTATTGCTTAAAAATATATAGTCCATGTTGACAGTCACTATAATTTTGATGATGAAAGCAAATACTAAAAAACATTTTAACTTTCTTATGCTTATTTATCTGTGATAGTCCACATGTGGAGGGCAGAGAACAGCTTGCAGAGATTGGGTTTCTTCTTCCTCCTCTGGGGTTCAAACCTGGACCATCAGCCTTGTCAGAAGCCACCCTCATCCAGGGCCCCATCTCACTGGCCCCATTTTACTTTTCATTCTTTCTCTGCCAAGTAGACAGTGGTTGTTTATATTGGAAGGTTCACCCTAGTGTACATGCCAGTTATATTATCATACATAGATAAACACAGTTTCCATACTGACGAGGTGAAATGGCTGAAGGACTGTCAACGTTGGAAAAGCACAGAGCGCCACATTACAGGGTCATTCCTTTTTCTTTTTCTTTTTTGACTCAGTACAAACTTCCTCTCTAGTTTTGCCATCTTTTTGAGTAGTCATTTGTAATTACTCAGTGCCGCTGTAGAAGGATATTAATTTGAAGGCATCGTGGGAAGAATGACTATCTGGAGATCTGGCGAATACTTTGGATTTCTTCCGAAAGTTCATGTCGCGATTTACAACTTCACTCTCCATTTTACACTTTGAAGCAGAAAAGTCAAACAAAGCAGAAACGGAGACAGCTTGTCATGTCCCCAGTACCATGGTGACTGCTAATGCTGTAACTCTACACTGGCCCGAGGTATTACTTCCATTTTGGAGCCACGCAGCTCTAATAAAATGTGTCAGGGAAGAAGGCACAGTTGAAGTCACACTGTCTACCCAGAATTTTATATGGTAACTGCCAGAACAACTCAAGATGTTTAGAATGTGTCAAATAAAATGTCATGTGCCCACTGGGTTGTACTTTGAGAAACTGTCACAACTTACATAGTGTTTCTGTGCAACCTGTACAGGAGGAAAGGAATTGAATGTCTTTATTTTTCTTTGTTACTGGAATCTTTGCACTTTTTTATGCATGCATCTCTCTCTCTGTGTTCTGAGGTAGTAAGTCTTGCGGAGAAGATTAGAAGCTACAGACTGGGGACCTATGGACTAGATTCTGATACTAGATTATTTTATTTGGTTTACTCAAACTAATAACTAACATTTCAACCCTTTGGATTTTTTCCTTGGGAAATGGAAAGGTCTAGCACCAGCAGGTCCATGTAGTTTTTTTTCCATACTTTGAGCTGCAGAAGCCGAATGGAGTTCATTGCTTCACGTGGGGCCGGCCTGCTGCCTTACAGACACCTGCATTTAAAGATGCATGCCTCTGCCGGCAGTGGAGTTTGAAATAGTGGCTATTAGTTTGCTTCTGACAGTATGATGGCAGCACGCACCACAACAGTCAGACCTTTAGGTCACAAGATAACTGATGCTGAGTCATGTGTTTTTGAGGCAAAGGCGCTACATCATTGCCTTTAAAACAATTTACATAGCATTTGCTTTTAGTTTTACATAGACTTCTTGCACTGCTACAAGACTATTATGTCTTAGAGTTTGCTTTGTTAGAAAGCCTGGTCTGGTCATTAAAATAGTTAAAAAAATTAGTGCTACTTTAACTCAGTAATGTTGTTTAGATTCCAAGTAATTTATGCTATTTTTAAGATTTTTTTTTTGGTTTAAAATATGAGCTACAGAACAGCGGAATTAAAAAACAATCTCAGGCCATGTTCAGAATAGACTGGCAGTAAATAACGAGTAAATAACATTAACATGATAAATTTTAGTCCTTAGAATGTTTAAAATGAGAATAATCATAGACATTGAGGAGCAAGCATGCAAGAATTGGGAGAAGTGGTCCTAAATTTCAGCTTCTATGGGGATTTTTGTTGAACAATATGTTAGTTTATTGCTTTGGATGATCCAGCTTAAATGTCTGTGCTGGTCACAGCTGATGTTTATGGCTATTTAGAACAATAATAAAAATTAGTTGCATGAGCTTGTTTATTGGAGCCAAATAATTTCTCTAGCAATGGCAGTCAGTATGTGTCTTGACAAAGTCATGCTTTCGTACATTGTACATGTTTTCTGGAGTTTCGTTGTTCTGGTTGTATAGTTGGATTAATGGAAACATCTCCCGTTATAAACATTCCTAACAAGACTGCCCTTTGGGGGCACTAATGAAAAACAAGCTCATAAGTTGTTTGGAATTGTCCCTTACAGCTGTACGGACAAATATTAAAAGGAAGAGCTAATTTAGGTTGGTACTGTTTGACTGGTTTCTATGTTCTCCTTGATATAAAAATAAATTGAAACCTGATTTCTTTGAAAGAAAGGCATATAGAATTTTCTTAACTTTGTTAAGAAAAACATGGCAAACAGAATAAGAGTTGTGTGTGCGTGAAATGTGTTTCACCTCACTGTTAGGCTAACATGGGAATGGCAACGAAGCTTCTCTTAGAATTAAGAAGTCACTTGTCAATGCCAGTAAAGGTTTGAGATAAGTCTTGAAAGAATGGTGAAGGGGCAGAGGTTCTTGGTAATCCCAGCCCTTGGGAGGCTGAAACAGGAGGTCATGAGATCGAGGCCAGCCTTTGAAACATAGCAAGACCTTGTCTCAAAAACCTAAAGTCTGTACATGCTGCTTACCGATCTATTTAGAGTGCAGTGTTGTGGGTGATAACATGGGTAAGAGACCTTTGCTTGCTGCTCTGGCAAACTCATAATTCCTGCACGAACCCATTTCACAGCTGAGCAATAGCAAACCCCTATTAATGCAGTGTTCACAGTCCCTGAGCTCTGTTTAGATGTCTCCAGAGCCAAAAAACTCGCTGTCATCCTAAATACCATGAAGTAATTCAGCTATTCACTTAACAAATCTTGCTTCCACTTTGAATTGGCATCTACCGTTGGTGACTGCCGAGGTGGCCGGTTTTAGTTCTGCCGTCTGGGCTGAGTCGTCTTCCATCAGACTGCAATGCAGTGCCTTTTTAGAAGCGCTGGTGTTGAAGAGTGGAAGGAACCCTTAGGCGCGTGTAGTCTAACCCTTCTGCGCTAGAGCCTTCCAGCATGGGGTGACCTGGAATAAGCTAAACATACCTTCTGAGGGGGGGGCAGATGTGTTCTGTGATCTCCGCTCAGCCATGTCTGTTTGAAATGCCTCTCATATCCTCAAGCCTGTCCTCCATTATTATTATTACAGTGCTGTAAAATTATTATTATTACAGTGCTGTAAAATTATTATTATTACAGTACTGTACCTTGTTACCCTTTGGGCTGTTCTTCATAGATGCTCCTATACCAGTAGAACCTCTTTGAAACAATATGGCCCCTTAAAGGTAAATGCCCAGAACTTAAGTTCATCAATTCACATTTGAGAAGGTAGTACCAGCTCGTTATGGAAAACCGTATGATGGTTAAACAACATTAGGGCCTACTAATGAAGTTGAATGTGTTTATTTCCACCATAAACAGCAAAATCCTAGTTCCCGCACTGCATTTAAGCAGCTTGTTCCCTGCACCCCATGTGCTGGTCTTTGCTCTTAGTTCTTTGCCATTGGTCCACTCCAGTCTGTTCATCTTGTTATGGTCCCCTGTGTGTTCTGACACCCAAGTCCAACAACTGTTCAACTCCTCTTTGTTCCCATTCTCCGAATATTTGCGATAGCTATAGCAATGGGCAGACAGATGAAGAGCGGTATCATTCCTGTCCTCATGTTTTAGAGGCTGGTCTCTTTCATTGACACAAATGTTGGAGCATGGACTGAGGTCGTGAAGTTGTGACCAGTTACTAACTGATACCCTAGTGGGTAGTTGAGCCAGTTACAAATCTAATTCTCATTTGTTTTCAGTTTAGGGCTTGTAATTTAGCAGTAAAAAAAATTTTTTAAAAGACTCCCTCTATCATCAAATCACGTATGTGCTTAACAGAGCAGGAAATCCCCTTCGTATTTAAACTGGGCTTCTTTTGTACGTATTCACTTTAATCATCAAGTCTAACTGTGACTTAGGTCAATATAAATTTTTCCCAATCTGCCAAATACCTCCATATCTGCCTTTGTTTGTTTTATTGAGATAGGATCTCACTCTACAGTCCAGGCTGGCCCAGAACTCAAGGCCAGCCTCCTGCCCCAGTCCCCCAAGTGTTAGGAATACAGGTGTAAGCCGCCACACCTGGATTTTGTTTTCTCTTCTTCTGCTTCTCCTCCTGTCCACAAAAGGAGAAGATGATCTGGATGGAAAGTCCTTCCGTCTAGACTAGACATGATTCCGAGAGTCTGTCTTCTAGTTGCTTCGCTTTCCTTGGAGTTCAGCACATCCAGCATTCCTGGACATTTATCATACACACAGTCATATTTGTTTCTGGACGTCAACCCCATTTTTTATCATTAATTTTTTTCTGGCTCTAGATGAAATTTTTCTTCTTTCTGTTCTCATGATTTTCCCTTAAATCCATGTCTGGTTGGACTTCCACTTCCTTTTTCTTCTCCTGTTTTATATCTGATGCAGAGGTCACCCTAAAATGATGGGAGTGAAGAGGGGCGGGGGGCCCTTTCCCAGCATAACTTTCACCAGTGTTTCACAAATCAAGAAATGTGGGCAGCTGGACAGTTGATATTTGTGAAACTTCCCCTCAGCTGGATGTGACATTATGAAGCTTGGTCCTAGAGCTGTAAAATGATCGATTCTTCCTTTTCCCTTCGTGTTCCATAATTGCTAACATCCCATGTCACCAGTGAGGAAACTCGGCAGTGCCTCAAGCAAAAACAAGCATCCCTTTCAGTCATGACATGATGGACATCCATCTTGTGTCTTGTTTTTCCTTAGGCACATATGGGAGTCATAACAGTTGTAGCTGATGAGGTGGTAGAACTGGTACCCTAGCTAAGTATCCCAGATGCCACCTGGCTTTTAACATGTAAACTTAGTGACTTGTAGGTCCTGAAATCAGAGACCCATTGGAGAAAAATATAACATCCATGAAAAACCATCTGTATTTTGTAAATTGGGCACTGCTTCTATATGTCTTAAGACAACAGGAAAAAAAAACTTTTTTACTCAAGCAAAACACTGTTATTCACTTTGTTATTTTTTTATTTACTGGCAAATAAAGCAAATAAATTGTTTAATATTTACCAAAAATTTATGATTTTATGGAAAGAAAAACAGTGTAGCTTCTGGCACATATGTGCACATTTCTTTGATTAAAGGAACATCAAGTGAATTTAAATGGAGGAATTGATTTTAACAAAAATGCCATAAAGCTTACTTTGACTCTCATTTTCAATAACTTCTAAGATGCTTCCATCTTTAGTGTCGGCTTTGTTGTATGGACTATTGTCATTTACATACTTGAACTTAGGAAGTATTTGAAAGGAATTTGAGGCAAAAATTGGAACATTATCAGAATAGTTATGTCAAGTAAATTATATATACGAATAAATGTCATTTTTAAAATTTGAATGCGTGACTGGCAACTTGGCTCAGTGTAAGACACTTCCTGCCAAGCCTGACAATCCCCAGAAACCAAGTGGCAAGAAGAGATTAAGCTCCTGAAATTTGTTCTGACCTCCACATACGGACTGTGACATGGACTACTCCCATCCCCTAACACACAATAAATAAATGCAAAAAATTTAAAAGTTGAATGAATAGACATTCCAGTGTGTGGTATATTACTTCATGTAAATAAATAAAACCCATACTTCTTCCACTGAGTAATAACACCATCAGATGCAACCAGGAAATGAAAACAAAAATGTAGAAATTACATCATCTTGTAATTTCTTATTTTCCTTAAATGTTTTCATACCATATATTTTGGCCATATTTTTTTCCCTCTCCTCTCCCAATTTCTCTTAGATCCTCCCCATCTCACTTCTCACTCAACTCCAAGAAAGAAAAGAAAAGAAAAAGTAAATGAAAAGACAAAAAATAAATAAAAGGAAAATAAAAATAAATAATACAAACACACATATACACATAAACACGGAGTTTGTTTTGTGCTGTCCGACTACTCCTGAGCATGTGGCCTACCCCGGTGTATGATTGATATACCCAGTGACTCCCTTGTCTTAGGATTACTATTGCTGTGATGAAACACAATTACTAAAAAGCAATTAAGGAGGAAAGGGTTGCATATACAGTTCATCAACAAAAGCAGTGAGGGCAGGAGCTCATGCAGGGCAGGAACCTGAAAGGACCCTGGAGGCAGGAGCTGATGCAGAGGCCATGGAGGAATGCTTCTTACTGGCTTTCTGCCCATGGCTTGCTCAGTCTCCTTTCTTTCAGACCCCAGGACCACCAGCCCAGGAATAACACCACACATGATGGGCTGGGCCCTTCCACATCAATCGCTAATTGAGAAAATGTTCTACAGGCTTGCCTATAGCCAGATCTTATAGAGGCATTTGCTGAAGTGAGGCTCCCTTCTTTCAGATAACTCTAGCTTGTGTCAAGTTGACATTAAGCTATCTAGCACATCCTCCATTGGAAGAAACTGATTTTCCTTCTCCCAGCATGAATTAATTGCAAAAAGCTTTTTGTTTAGGAGTGCACTGATCCGTGGGTGTAGCAGAATGTTATTGGGAGTCATGTTATTGCTGCTATTTTAGCAGAGTAATAGTAGTAACTTTTCCTATCCCGTCTCAGGTCCTTGGCTGTTTTAGTAGTATCAGGTTGGGTTCCACATCATGGAGTTGGCCTTAAATCCACTTTTTAAGAAATGACTGGTTACTCCCATAACATTTGTACCACAGTTGCACCAGTGCACCTTGCTGTCAGGTCACTGGGATCTTCCAAGGAAGGGTAAATAGAATATGTTATAGAGAGACAAAGGGGAAACTAGAATAGGAGGATTAAATGGGGAAGGGAATGGGAAGGTAGGGTAAATGAGGAAATATGGGAAAAGACAACATATTATATAATGAAAAAGTTTAGACATAGTTTCCCCAAATTTAGAACATTCTCTCCTGAAATTCTTAAACTATGGTTTTACTGTAGAGCATAATGGCCTCTTTCACTTAGAGTTCAAATCGTAGGAATGATTTCATTATTTAGGAATGCAACTTTTTTCATAAATAAATTATACTCTGACTTGTATCTCTCAAATATAACAACCATATTTTGAATTTTTGTACTCGAGAATCATTATTTCAAATTACAGAATAGAATGATACTATGAGAGATTGTAACCTTTCTCCAGGCATCAGCGCAACAAAACAAAGTCAGCCTTGGTGATGAGTATCCTCTTTAGAGACTAAACCCTTGTTTCTAATTTAACATTCAAAAGTGCCGCACCACAGATGCACTGTTCATATTTGCTAATTATAAATGTGATTATATCTTATTAAAGAAATTAAGTAAAAGATGTATACCATGAAACTGTTGATCAGGCCAATCATAATTAACATGTAGAACCAAGGAGTAAAAAGTAAATCTCTTTTAAATTGCTCCAAACTTGCACAAATTATATGTAACTCGTGTCATGCATTTAAGCTAGGCATTTCTCAGACTGGCCTGTATTGACGAGTTTTGTCTAGATCCCAATTCATTGCCTCCAATCAAACTTATTCCTTGTTCTATACTCGTCCATTCTGTTCAAGTTCCCTTTTTTTGTCTTCAACTTTGTACTAAGTTTACACTCTCCCTTGCAAGTCTCAAAGTCCAATGTGTTTCCGAATTTAGAGTATTGAGAAGCTAGGAAGTTGGTAATGCTCATATATGCATATCTGTTGAGAGGTGTCACCCTATAATCCAGCCAGAGAGTTCTTCAGTGCAATGAGAGCATATTCACTCTAGGAAGACTTTCAGGCAGAAACAGCTGCACATCTGTTTGAGGAAGGGTTTTGTCACTGGATACATCTGGTACAAGCTTAAAAGAAAAACAGTGAGCTTAGGAAAAATATTTCCTCTCCAGCCATTTTGAATTTTGGAATTGCAGATAAGAAATTACAGGGTATATATAGACTTGGTTTTTAATCTGATTTTCCTAACTCTGGTAATGTTTGTTATCTTCCTTAAACCCACTTATTATTGCCCACTAATTCTCCTTTAAGTATTCTTTAAAAAAAACCCCACACTCACAGCCTATCAGATTCTTCCAGGCTTTTTCCTAAGACTGTGCCTGATCCCTACCTTCATTCATCTCAAATTCTGTCTTTGAGAGCCTCCCTCCTTCCTCCAGACTGAATGCGATTAAGGGCTGGTTCTTCCCCTAATAAGAGCGACAGCTTTGTACATTTTCCATGTCAGTTGCTGTCTATGTTAATGCTCCTCTCTCCATCCTTTCTTGTGTTGTTATTAGTAAAAGACACTGCTTTATGAGGGAGTGCTCTCCTCACCGATCTAAACTCACACAGGAATCCTGCAACTCTGGTCGTTGACAGTATGCAGACCTACCCCAGGGAAAGAGCAAATTCTGAACTTGAAGGGGGAGTACCTGGAGCTCCACATATGAGTTCAGCATGCCATTAGAAGAGGAAGATGGATCTTCTTTTGCTCTCAGTGTTATCTTGACCATGGAGTCAGTCAGTAACCACCACGGGTATCAAGAACTTCCATTGACAAGTCTTAAACTGACTAGATCTCGGTAAAGTCCTCCCTCACCATGTGATACACCCTAGTATCTTCAGTTAAATCATCATCCTCCACTTTGAAGTATGAATATCATTTTTTAAATGCCATAAGAAACCTTATTTACTCTTATGTAGTAATTTGACTTCTAAGTCTGACCCTCTACTTCTCTGAGTTGACCAAAAAATGAACCCCAGTCTCCTCAGAATTTCTACACTTTCCTCCTCCACTTAGTCTACTTCACAATCCCTGGTTTGTGTGTGTGTGTGTGTGCGTGCGTGTATGCGTGTGCATGTGTGTGTGGTCATCATTCTCCACACTTTGTTTTAGAAGAGGTGACATGGCCTTGTGTAGCATAAATAATAAAAACCTAGAGACAGATTTGGGTTTCAAGCTGAAGATCAGAAAAGAAAAACAGCCACACCACTACCCCTACCAAGACTGAGCCCTGACCTCTGTCTCCTCCCATTTTATATTCCCCTTTAGTGCTGGGATTAGAGGTGTGTGACTCCCTAGAACTGGGATTAAAGGTGTGAGCCATCACCATCTGAATCTATTTCTGCACTGATCTTGTGTAGCCCAGGGTGGTCTTGAACTCACCGAGATCCATCTGCCTTTGACTCCCAAATCCTGGGATTAAAGGTGTGTGACACCATTACGTGGCCTCCAGTGGCTTAGTTTTACCCTCTGATCTTCAGGCAAGCTTTATTTACTAAAACATAAATAAAATATTACTATAGCCGGGTCCATTTTCAGGGCCCCTCAGGTACATTATCTTAGCTGATCTGTGGGCCTAGTTAGTCTTTTGCTTTCTGTGCTGTGTTCCAGCCAATAGACTCTTCTGTAAGGATATCCCAAACTGTCCCTGTAGGACTGTCACACAGCCAATCCTTCATTGACTGTCACCAGCTTTCTGATTTGCTGTCATCTTCATCTGCGCTGAGATCCACTAACCCTCTTTCAGTTTAGAAGTACCTTGAGGATATTCTTTTTTAAATCTCTACAAATGTCAGTACAAAAGTCTTGTTTGCCACCCTGCCTCCTTATTGAGGAAGTGAGCAGAGAGCCAGCAAAGAACATAGCTAAGGGAGAAGGAGTGGGTTAGAGGTAGGGTGGAGGAAACTGAAAAGATTCAGGGGAAGAGGAACATAAACACACATAGCAAAACACATCCCAGCAGAGAGGCTGGGAGAAGGCCTGCCTCGTTTATATCTGCAATTTCAATGTCAAAAACCTTCACTCGCTTATAGCAGAATATTATTCAGTTCTTCTAGAATGAATGAATGGCAGGAGGGAAATGCAGAGGCTGTGAAGAATTATGGAAAACTTCATGGTTGAAAGGGTATCCTGGACCAAATGCAAGGACATGAATCTTGGTTCTGATACTTACAGTTAGGTGGGCAAAGCCCTTAACTTCTCTGCCATTCTTCTGCCAAATGGTTGGTGTGGGGATTCAAAGAGCATTTTCTTAGCTGGCACACAGTGAGCATCAATGTGTCAGCCAGCACGATCACTGTTATCATCATTGCCGTTTTTTAATTTCCACTTAAAACTCTAATGCAGGATTCCGCTCTGGAAATTGATAAGGAGAGAATAGCTCTGACTCAATTCGAGCAAAACTTTTTTTAAAAAGTTTTATACAGATTTCATGTCTGTGTCTCTTTCCACGGTTGCAAGTCTGTTGTTTTTCTCTCTCTGACATCCTCCTGTGTCTGTACTTCCCCACTGCCCTCAGTCCAGGACCACTTTTCTGTAATCCTGCTTGTTCTTATAGGGTTTCTCAGTATCACGTCTTCTGGGAACACTTTTCAGAAAACCTTGGCCCTTCTTAAAAGGTTCTATACAAGTAGAGTCTTTTGCTCTGTTCGTATCACTGAGACAGTTTTTGCACTGACCAGTTTCAGAATACTCTCCTGCCACCACTCTGCACATTAAGAGACCCTTTGTATTTTCTCTCCAGTTGACATCTTAATAGCTATGCAATTTAAAGAGGTTTTTTTATTATTTTTATTGTTAAAAGAAAAATTTACATTTACTCCCCTTGTCCCCGGCCCTCCCACTCCCCCACTACCCCACTGCCCTCCCCCTGCTTCCTTAAGATGGTGCAGGATACCCTGTCCTAT
>JAQHUG010000074.1:498025-510168 GCA_028555095.1 Dicrostonyx torquatus
AGAAAACTCCATCCTTAGCGAGATATCCCAAACCCTAAAAGAGGAGTTTGGTATGTACTCACTCATTAGTGGACCTTAGCCATTAACAAAGGACATTAAGCGTATAGCTTACAAGCCTGCAGATGCCAAATAGCAAGGTGAACCTAAAGAGGTTTTTGAGGGTAGAGATTACATTGTTCTCTCTTTGATATTTAAAATCCACACTCGTCACTCACATACAGAAGGCGTAATTACTGAGGTTGCTGGACTTAATATTTATAATGAAACACAATAGAATTGAATTATCTGTGAAAAGGGAAATTTGTTTTTTGAGCAACTGAAAATATTTAAGAGTAGAAAACTAGTTCTTTCCAAAATTAATACTCTTTAAGTCAGTCTTTCCCACGAATTATAGATTATGATCCTCACCAGTTCCTACTGGCGTATTATGTATTCATTCAGGAACCCTTTTAGCCTTTTATCTTCATCTAGTTGGTTTTCTTTTTTGGACAGAGAGGCTGCACCATCTACTCCATTGGGGAGCAATTTGAGAGCAGGTTTCTTTCATGCAGTGTCTTATGTCTTCGGCCTCATCATAGTTAAACCAAAGTCATCCTTAGGCCTCCATGTTTTTGCATTCTATCAAAACATTTCTCCATGTGGCCTCCCTTAACTAGAAGTCCTTTTATCTGCTTACAGGGGTATTTATCTTTTCTTATGCACATGTGTGCCCATCGTAATGACTGTTTTTGTAATGCTGGATGTATTTCAGGCAAACAAAGTCACTGTATTATATGTTATGGAAAAACTCAAGAGATTCTTATTTTTCATAACATAAATGCTTTATGGTGCTTCTCCCATAAAATGGTTTGCTTTTGAGGTCTCTTAATCCTTTATTGTTAAAATATTTGTCTTTCCCTGCATATCTAACTGTACAGCCCCATGTGCTGTCCTTAGCCTGTTCACATTATGGACCATTTATGCGCATTTATAAAGCAAATTAAGAATGCAACCTCAGAGTACATGTGTCTTTCATTTTGAGTCATTTGCCTATATAGAATTTTTGTGAAGAAATGTAGCCTGTCCCTGCAGGTGCAAGCACTTGTTAGAAAACCTCTTCTTGGTTGCTCCCATCTCTGCTCATCCCTGAAATCTTAACTCTTCCCCATATCTGTATTCTCTCCACGGTTCCTATAGATAACTTATGTGGCCACACGACTCCTGATCTTGGCTCTATCTTATTTATTCATTTACTTATTTGTGTTTTAATCAGCCTAAAATTAATGGATTCCACGCCAACATTTCCACGTATGTATATCATTGTGTTTTGCTTATTCACCGGCTATTGCCCTCGCTTGCCCTCCTGGCCCCTCAGCTGCTCTGCTTTTCTACCCAACTGGTCCCACCTCTGCTCTCATGTCTTACGTGGATACACAAACCTCTTTCTTCTTTCATGAACATATCCAATTACCATCCCATTACTCAGTTAAAGTTTAGCGAATCCATGTCAGTTCAACATCTGTGGCAACATCTGCCTCGAGCCCCCACTTGTCCTCTGGATCACCTCTACCACCTTTCTGTTATGTGAGCATCCTCTAATCCCATTCTCACTCTTGTCTTTAAGAAAGAAGCAAACTTTGAGAACTTTTATTCTTGAACAGCACCAGAAACTACTGTTTGGTCCCTCCCCTGCTCCTAGGACAGTTATACAACTGAACTAGGTCTTCCTTAGGTCTCTGTTTTCAGTTCTACTCTTAGACCAACGTCACCTGGGTGTAGGTGCAAATCTTACCCCTCTTTTTTGACCATCTACTTGTTTTCAATATTTTCTTCCTTGCTTGCTTATATTTGAGGTGAGGTCTTGCCAAATAGCCCAACCTGGCTAGCCTTAAACTTCAGCTTGAGATCCTCCTGTTTCGGACTCCCATGTGCTGGAATGACAAATGTTTGCCACAGTGCCTGGCTCTGGTCTTCCTGATCTACCACCATAGTAGTTATCAACCCATATGGTTCCCACCCACCTAATTTTCTTAGGTGTTAAATGCTGTGAGCTTGGGACCCTCCTTGCCATTAAATCTCCAGGACGCGGCACACTGAGTGCTACCTACAGTGCAATCAACAAGGGCTCCTTATGTGCTGCTTTGTAAGCTCTCCGGTATTAAACAATAAAACAAATAGAAATGAATGATCATAAAACACAAGCTAGAACATTTAAATATCTGAAAGTTGACATCTAGGATGACGTTTCTGTCTCTACCGGTGCTTTATTGGCTATATTTGACAAAACACAACTTCTCACTAAAACTTAATGATGTAATACTTGTCATTACTGAGTATACAATTAAGATGATAATGGCGTCTTGTCTTCATGGCTACTAAGTAGTCAGAAGCCTTTCTTGTGACTTATCTATTTGTGTAAGTATAAACGTGCACAGGGGTGTGTTTATCTAGAGGTTGACAATGGGTTTGGCAGTCCTCGTGTGATGCTGGCTGAGCAGTGCCTGGGAAGGTACCTACTGCACGTAAGGAAGATACAATAATGGATGCCTCGGGGGTCTGCACTCTCGGGTGCGAGGGTGGGATGCGTGAGGTAGCCTGTATCACACACGTGTGCATCTCGTTTCTTAAGAATTCAAAATATTTAGGGGTGAAAATGTGTTCAGATTATACCAATATTTCAGCTGACTTCTGGATTCTTTCACCGTGTTTTTCTGAGACACCTTTTCTTCCCCACACCCACTTGAACCATCTGTGTACCAGGCAAGCTCTACGAGACGTAATGCAGAGAGTGAGATCTCTGTTTCACTACTGAGAGGGCTGTGACTAGTGATGGGAAATGGCCTGCCTAAGACTGCACATCTGCATGAGCAGCTAGGGGAGCCTAGAACTCGCTAGCATAGAAAGACAGGTCCTGAGGTTGAGTGCTCAGCACCAACGCGTTAATACCGTCCTGTAAAAAGCACAATCTGCCTGTAAAGTAGATGAAGCCCTCTACGATGGGAAGCAGTATCACCCCCAAAAGTTGACACGTCTTAAAACTTATGCATTCTACTCTAATATAATAATAATATAACAATACTTGTTTAATATTTTTAAAAACCTGGGTGAAATTTTACTGCATAATTTTTAGTTGAAAGTTCTTTACAATAAAACCTTAATGTAAAAAATTTTATATTATTAAATGTAAATTTTTTATATGCTTACTACTAACTTAAATGTTTAGGGTCACCCCCCCCCGCCATTTTGAAAAGCATAAAGTCTTAGGATTCTTGCTAGAATTTAAGAGGGCCCTTCTGTGTGCTTTTCTTTTAATCTGCTACAGATAACCTCCGAGGTTGTTTTGGAAGTCTTTAAAATTTCAGCTATAATCCCACCGGGTAGCACTTCACAGTTAACATGACTGAGATACTAGCTAGCATTGTTAGCTAGCAACGCAAAATAAAGGGCTTCAAATGTAGATTTCCGGTTTCAGAGCTACCTGGCCACTTCCCTCTTAGATCTCACTGGAAGCCCAAACCAAAAAGTGACCCAACTTAGGGCTTTTGTGTGACTATGCTGCAAATATGCTCAAGCGACAGTCTGGTCCTGCTCAAATATGAATATGAGAGGTGACTTATTTATATGTTGAAATTTCTGAATGTTTGAAAGGCCTACCATGTGTGCTGTTAAAAGGTTTTTAATTTAAAATTATTGTGTTAGATAATCATGCTTCAAGTGACAGTGTGATTTATCACCACTAATCAAGATTCTGATCCCTCCTAGACTTTGTGTTTGTATCTGGTTTTGTTCTCTCTTACATAAATATGAGGTTTACATATAAAATTCTGACTGTGTAATATAGGGCTAATGAGTCACAGATGGACAGATCCTGGCACATTACCATCTAATAACATTTTAAACTCATATTCCACAGTTAAAAACAAAAGCAAATGGTACACATCTGGTTTCCACCCCATGGCATTTCTGAGTTTGCATAGAATTGATGCTTCATGTAGGGAGAAGAAGAAGAGGACACAGGTCGCCTCAAACCCGCCCAGCCACTTCATACCCCTATCAGAGCAGATCTGGCACAAGGGGTGAGGTCTCCTTTGCTTAGCTTCCCGAGAACTCAGAGCCCTCAGTGGTGAGGACCAAAGGCTAAATCAATAGGACTGGAGCACATCTTCATGCTACAAGCCTCATTTTACTGATTTTCTTTAAAAAAAAAAAAACAAAAAAACCAATCTCTGGCCTTTGCTATATGGGTTGTAAAGTTTTTAACCCTATTTATTAGTGTGTGTGTGTATAATATTATATATTAGTATAATATTAATCATATTATCTAACAACATATATACACTAATATAATTAATATTGTACTAACATATATTATACACACACACATCCTCAAACAGAAGGGTAGAACAGACAGAGGAAACTGAGGCCATCCATTGTTGGGCTGTCATTAATTTATATAGTAAATATGTTCTATAGTTTAAAAGGGACTAAAAGGCTCCAATTTCCAATGTTTTTTTAAAAAAGAAATGGAGCAAAGTCAAAATTTCTTTTTCATATTTCCCCAGTTGGTACCACTGTGAGGATAACTTGATGCCACTGGCTGCAGTCTTGGCTTCTGCAGCCTCTTCCCCCCGCCCCTCACTCTCCTTGTTTAAGGAATCCCGAGCCACTTTTCCGTTTTCAGGGGTTGTATGATCTGTCAAATTCTTTTGGAACAGTTACGTGACAGAGCGATTACTGAAAAGTGTGACTGTAAATCACTCTGACATGAAATACACATTATAAGAGACAGATTTCCATCTACTACCTCACAAAGGTTCCTGAAACCAGGGCAGAGACCCGAGAGCCATCACATGAGTACAGAAAGGAATTTTGATTTGTTGAGTGGTAACATTTATTTTATGTGACGAACTGTTTGTTTTGAAGAATACTTCCAACATGACAATAAAATTCTGTTCACTGTTGTTGTTGATAAAAGAATTAATATGTGTGCTATACGTATTGTCTGTCCTAATTTGTAAACAGAACACTAGCGGGCAGAATGTTGTCATAACAACGTCTGCAGTTATCTCCAGTTTGCAGTAACCCTTTAAAAAGAAGATTCCAGAAATACTAAGAGCTGCAAACTGTACACATGAATGCATATCCCATCACAATGAGTCCGCAGCCCGGCCGTTCCAGGCTTTACGGAATGGCTGTTTTACTTGGAAGCCTCTTGTGTCTAACATATGTCGAAGTGTGTTCAGAACCTCAGCGGGAAGGGGAAGTTTTACGCATGTGCCTTGTTTTTGTTTGTCTACCGGTGAAATGTCTGTGTGACGTTTTGTGTCGTGTTGTTTTGGTGTTGTGCCACGTCCATAGGGCCCGCCAGGCTTCCCCACAGTTGCTGCCCTACACAGCAATCAGATCCTCACCGTCAAGGTTTGTGAATGATATCCACGCTTACTCGGTCAGAACCGCAATCAGTGTAAGGGTGAGCAGGAACCATCTGTGGTCCCTCCCAGCTTCTGTCCTATTGCCAGGTGACTGAGCCGCGCACCTGGGACCACAGGTATACCATGGAGGTCGGACATGGTCTAAGAGAGAACCTCCTGCGCATTCATGAGGCGGATAATGAAGTTAAACATGAACATTGACGATCAAAAGCATGGCTTCCTAGCAGGAGGTCTCATATCCGTGGCTGGATTCACACACTTTCCAATGCTCTATGAAGCTTTCCCAGCCAATCATGTAATTCCAAGGATTCTAAGCTTGGGGTGTCCATACCTGGTTCATGCCACATTATGCTGGTTGACAAATCTGACATAATTGGAACTGGTGCTCTGTCCACAGACTTTCTCCTCAGGGTGCAGAATACAAGGTCATTCTGGTTCACTCGCTTCTGGAAGGAGATGCACTAAAACACGCCCCCTCCCCAACACCCAAATGATGGGGTATCCAGATGATGGGGTACTAAAGGTACTCATTTCTAATCAAAAGTCAGGACTCATTCCATTTCAGGGCTGTCTCTCTTCCAGAGAGGCCGAGGGTCTGTCAGACATGAGTGCCAGTTCTGTTTTAGTTGATGGTCATTATGAGTCTAATGTGTATATCTTTATTTCTTTCTCGGGGCCTTCTGACGCTTATTCCTCAACTCTCTCATCTCTGAACTTCAACCTTTGACCTCACCTTTGACACATCAGATGGTGTTTCCTAAGATCAATCATGGCTTTCTCTCTGCCGATCAGCAGCTCATTAAACGGCGGCTGATTAAGGTAGTGCTGCTTCCTGCTGGAGTCTGAGTTCTCGGCCGCATTCAAGTACTGTCCTGGGCACTGCTGCTTCGTGATTATCTCTTATGCATGGCGCACAGAGGGCGGGGGGGTGTCTTTGTAAATATCTCAGAGTAGGGTTGTGTTTGGTGACTTATAGTAGAGAAAGACACCTGGTTTGGTTCTTTCCTTTTGTTAAAATCAAGAGAGCTTCAATTGCAATCAGCAATAGACACATGCTTCCCAAGCTCTCTGGCTCTGATAAATTATACACCTACTATGCAATGGAGCAGGAGCCCATGATGCTTTATCTTTGATTCTGTGAACAAATATATTTTCAACCTAAAAATGCAACCACCCGTTGATCTGGGTAAATGCATCCTATAGAGCATTGCCCTTAAACAGGGCTTTGTCGGGCTCTGAATACAGTAATCATCAGTGCACTCCGAGAGCCCTGCTGCCCGAATGAGAGCTGCTTCGGTTCCATAGCATCTGTTTGGCTCTCCCACAATAAATATTTGCTCCTGGCTGACAGGTAGCTTGCCAGTCGGCTTCATATTTATGGTGGCCTGGTTTTTTAATGGGCAAATGTAGATTAGATGACATGAATTTAAAATGCTGAAATGAAACCTGAATGTTAATTGCTCATGATTATTGTTGGTTCACTCCCTTCCTCCCTTCCAGGGTGACCAAGGCCAAGCAGGGCCTCCAGGACCCCCAGGCCCTCCTGGTCCAAGAGGCCCACCTGGGGACACAGGAAAGGATGGCCCCCGAGGGATGCCAGGAGTACCCGTGAGTTTCTTCCTGGATTGTTGTGCTCCAATATTTTGTTCCATATTAAGGGAAAAAAATGAGATGGAACAGGTGGCAAGGGACAGTAGGGCCAAGAGTTCCGGTAACTAGAGAAGGCTGGGGGAGGAGAGATGAGAGGCAAGGGCCCTTCAGCAATGTTTCACTTTGTGTCTGGGCCCAAGAAGAGCCAGATAGCTGAAGACCGCACCTGGGTGGATCTCAGGTGAGCTTTGGGAAGTTCGCAGTGAGAAACACCCAGTCTTGCCTGTATCTTGCCAGCCTATGAGAATGCCACTGCCTTTTTGTGGAAAGTGGGTTATTAGCAATCCTGTTTCCTCAAAGGCCCACAGTGGACACAATAAAGCCCCCCATTGCTAATGGAAGACAAGTGGAGCTTTCTAATATTGATCCCTTGCAATGACCTGGCTAAGAGTGTTTCGTAACAACAAATTAATGACTTCAGCACCAGAAGGTATGACTGTATTGTCGCTTGACATTTACATCTGAGGCTTACCTAACAGAAACCATTTTTAAACGATCTCAACACTAGAATTAGTTATAGAAATAACAAAAACATGGGACACTGATAAATGATATGGCTTGGAATGATATTTCAAGGAATATTTGGACAAGATAAAAATATGACTGGGTTGATATTGTAATTCCAGGGCTGGAAACTAAGGTTTACTGTTGAGTTAACTTTTATTTACTGCACTGTTTAAATTGTTTTCAGCAGTCATGTTCTAGTTCAAAGGTAAAGATGAAAATATTTTCTAACAAAGTAGAAATATTTGAACTGGGGACTGGGATAAGGGGAGAAAGTGTAAATTTTTGAATGAAAAAAAAAGAATATAAAAAAAAATAAAACCCGGGGTGGGGGGTGGAGAATTGAGATCAGCCATGATTGTTAATGTTATTGTATGTTGTCTTTGTATTTTTTTTCTTTTTTTTTATTGGTTTTTCAAGACAGAGTTTCTCTGTAGCTTTGGAGCCTGTCCTGGAACTAGCTAGAGCAGGCTGGTCTCGAACTCACAGAGATCTGCTTGCCTCTACCTCCCGAGTGCTGGGATTAAAGGCGTGTGCCACCACCGCCCGCTGTCTTTGCATTTTTAATGCACATACTTTTGTATCGCTTTTCTAAGAATTGATCCCTGTGTGAATATACGGGGCATTTTATCCCTTTTTTCTGGCATCTTCTCCAAAGCCCCACATTCCTTCCTTTCTGAAGGTTGTGTGTCTGCTTATATGAAATTAGGAACAGACTCAACTGCCCCTTGGGAATGCTTTCCCTGAACATTTGAAGGTGGCCAATTCATCCTAACCCTGCCTGTTTAATGTCTGACATTTTCTTAGACTGGCGCTCCCGGGAGAGCCTTCGATGGCTTCGGGAGATTGACAGCTCTCACCGACAGCTAGTCACCACGGTCACTGTCTTCCAATAGTCAGTTGCAAACATTTGCTGGCAGGCATGGTGGCCTGCGGTATTAGCCCTGCGTGCCAGCACTCAGGAGGCGGAGCCAGGAAGAGTGCTCTGAGTTCAAGACCAGCATGGGCAGGCTGGAGAGCTGGCTCAGCTGTTCAAAGCGCTGGCTGCTCTTCCATGGAACCTGGATTTGAGTACGAGCACCTATGTGAAGGCTCACAGCTATCTGTAGCTCCATTTCCACGGGGATCCAATGCTGCCTTTTGACTTTTGAGGACACTCTGAACACATATAGTGCATAGACATATGTGCAGACCAAATACACATATGCATAAAAGAAATATTTTTAAAGATACATTTTAAAAACCAGCATGCTGCACAGTGAGTTCTACCAGTCTAGAGAACAGTGTGAAAACCAAAACAAAGAAGCAGTAGTCCAAGATGTTATTTGTAGAAATATGACCAGGTCATCAAATATTATATATTATAGAAGAAGTAAATATATGCTAGATGTTATTAGTAGAAGATAAAGATAAGGGAGCTGGGAGATGGCTCAGTAGGTAAGTGTCATGCAAGCTTGAAGACCAGAGTCTAAACCCCAACATCAAGTTTGTAGCCCCATCATAGGGAAGGCAGAGGCAAGAGGATTCTTGGTGCTTGCTGGCCACCAGCCTAACCAAATCAGTGAAACTCAACTCCAGTGAAAGCCCTACTTCAAAAGTCAGGCCTACTGCAACTGAGAAGACAGCAGATGCCAACCTCTGGCGATGGGGGCCTTCACACAAAGGGCACCACTAGAAAAAATTCTCTGTAAAAGTGAGACAGATGCTGGAGAGATACTCAGCAGTCAAGAGCACATGGTTGACCCCTACCTTGAACTTCCCTTCCAGAGGGTCTAGTGTGCTCCTCTGGTCTCTGTGGATACTGTAGTGCACGTGCATAAATGTAGGCAACACACTTACATACATAGAATAGAAATAAATACATATTTTTTAAATGTGACTTGGAAAATATTCATTTTTGAGAGGCCAGCTTCATCTATGTATATTTGAAATACAGGCACAGATCTCTATAAATGAGCGTGACAATAAAACACAATAGCAAGTTCATATTAACCTGTTCATTGTGAAACAAAGCCACACAAAACAGCAGAACATTCTCTATCAGCTTTAATAAACGCGTCTGACTAATGCAAAGGAGCAAAATTCAAAATCAGCCTCTGTTCATTTTGCTACTAAATAGTATGGAAAGAGGGGATTCCCTGGCCTGCAGTAGTTCTGTCTTTGTATTGGCATGGGAGCACGTGAGGATCTAGACCAAGCTTGTTAAACTCAAATGCTTATAAGATACAGTTAAAGAAAGATGATCAGCTCTTTGTTATCACATTTACAGTCTATTTAATCTTTCACAAAAATGTACTTGACATTCACAGAACCAAGAAAGTATTGGGGAAAAGAAGATAGATGAAAATTTTTAAATACTTTCTAATAACTCATCATTATTAATTTTTTTAAAGGGTGAACCAGGGAAACCAGGAGAACAAGGCTTGATGGTACGTATCTCAGTCTATTTTTTAATAAAATTAATAGAAAGCTGGGTTATTAAGAACTATGGTCAAGTTTATGAGTGAGTAATCAACCTTTTTGCATGAGCCGAGCTGTAACAAGCACAGTAATTTCTGAAAGTTAGAAGAGAACAGTCTCTGCTTATGACATGTTAAGGATCACAAGGGCTCTGTTGCTGTGAGGAGACTCAACATGACCACAACAACTCTTATAAAGAAGAGTTATTGGGGCTGGCTTAAAGTTTCAGAGGCTTAGTCCATTGTCATCATGGTGCATGGCAGCACGCAGTCAGATATGGTGCTGGAGAAGGAGCTGAGAACTACCTTCTGATTCACAGGCAGCAGAGAGAGAGAGAAGAGAGGGAGAGACTGGGCCTACCCTGAGTTTCAAAGATATCATCCCCACCACACACACACACACACACACACACACACACACACACACACACACACACTAAATATAAGTGTTTCTCCTAGCCCTAAATGAATTATATTTTTACCTCACTGTGCTTCTATTTCCCAACTCATATAAAAAACTTCCTCAAATGCAGATAAATATTGGCCATATTTTCTATAAACCTTTCCCCCTCTCTTTAAAGTCTTCAGATGAGTTCATGTCTCGTTTTCTCGATGCAGCCAAGAAATGTAAATGAAATCACAAATGTCCCAAGGATTTGTGGGCTTAATGATCTTCTAAAGTGAATTTATAGATGATCTCTTTCAAAAGTGTAAATTATTGCTTTAAGTGAACGTTTCTTTAATATGCAAACTGGTTAAAACCTGTTGCACATCTCTGTGATTATTCACAAATGAATGTAAGAAATGTACAACCCAGACCAATAGCGAGAAAGTTTCTGTGCCTCCGGTCCCCAATCCCCATTCCAAAGACAGCCACCGTTCTGACTAGTGTCATCATGAGTTAGCTTTGTCTGCACTTGAATTTTACACTAATCGACTCATACAGTGTGTCCACACTTGTGTCTGGACTCTTTCATTCAGCATTATATTTGTGAGATCATCTACTTCTGTTTTAATAGCCTTCACAGCTGTTCAAAAAAAAATAGGAGGAAGAACTTTACTTCCTCTCTTACCCCGTGAAAACACCATCAGTCAGAGCAGCGAATGAATGAGTGCCTGTCTGACCTTGGGCAAGTCACTTAACCCCTCCATTTCTCATCTGTTCGGAAAAAAATAACACTGTCTCTGCTTGCCTTAATAGCTTGACAGAGACAAATGCAATAAATTAGTGGAAATCTCTTTAAAATATGTAAGGAGAACTATATCTGAGTGTGTTATTATCACTCCTTGTTCTCTATAGAACTATATTATAACTGTATAGAGACTATGGATACACTCTATAGTATCCATATCAGTACAGGTGAGTATGGATTGATAGAACAGATGCATGCATGAAGGGATTTTTGTTTGTTTGTTTGTTTACATGAATCAGATTCTCATGAATCAACCTATTTTAAAATTGCTGGAGAATTTAGTTCTTTAAAACAGTCCATTTCAGGGGCTCTTTTTTTTTTTTTTTTTGTAAAGCAGCAAAACTCCTTAATTCATTTTCTCTGCAATCTGAACTAGTGTGTTTTATACTTGTCTGCTCACATAAAGGATTCCTGTACATTTTGACCCATCTCAAAAATAATACTGAAAATATATTTGAATTTTTGTTTGTTTCGATTTGGTTTGGCCTGGGATTTTTGAGACCCATTTCCCAGCTTGCCATTTTCCAGGCTGGCCTAGAAATCATTTTGCAACTCAGGCCGGCTTCACACTCATGATCTGCCTGCCTGGCTTCCTACAATCTGGGATTATACGTTTAGCATTTATAGTGGGTCATTTTCCTGAGACAAGAACTCTTCCACAGTTTTTATCTCGTGTGTCTCTCTCTGTGTGTGTATACATGTGTGTGTGCATGTGTGACACTTGCTCACATGCACACACGCACACACAGTGTTTTAACCTAGAAATCTGGAAGAAGGGTGCAGTGCCTCAGTCGTGCTGGCTTGAAAGCACCTAATGTGTGACGTCGTCTTTGTCCTCTGTACAGATCCATAGACTATTGATAGTGGTTGCTGTCCTCTGTACAGATCCATAGACTATTGATAGTGGTTGCTGTCCTCTGTACAGA